>JABSTQ010007930.1:0-38015 GCA_013358835.2 Ixodes persulcatus | reverse complement strand
CAAATGTTTCGTTTCTCCTAAAAAGAAACGGAAGTGACAAAAGTGACGATATCGCATCTGATTGGCTAGAGGCTCAATGACGAAGAGGAACTTTCGTCATTGGCGTCTCTAACCAATCAGACGCGATATCGTCACTTTTGTCACTTCCGTTTTTTTTAGGAGAAACGAACATTTTGTCGAACATAAACCAGAAGGGCTATACGCACGGTGCGAAACGTTTGTGTTCTCGTATAAAACTAAATTTCCGAAGCTGTAAAGTAGCATAGAGTAGTAACGTGTCTGCCTCGTACGCAGCAGACCAGGGTTCGACCCCCCTTGTGGGCTTACCTTTTTTCTTTCTTTTCTCAAACATTTTGTTTTGTTGAGGCATTTGGCAATATTTACATTTCTTTTCTATAATTAACAGTGAAAAGAATGAATGTTTTCGACGAACCTTCGCTCAACTAAATGGTATAATCCCTCCCTTTCCGGAGGTGCATGGGGGACAGCGGAGCTTTGGTTGCCGGCTGGACGCCGCAAAAGGGGGGGGGGCTAAATGGCAAATACTGTATTTACTCGAGTAATAGCTGCACTATTTATGAACAAGGCCCTTCCATCTACTTTCCCACAGAACACATATACAGCCAATCATTGCATTGCGCATAAATAACATAGCGAATAACCAGATCGAGAACACGATTCTCCTTACAAATGCAATCTTCACAGATGGTATCTTCGCACGAAAACATTATCTCTGTCTTGTAAACAGCTGGAATCATGCTGTCGATCCCGGTGATTGGCAAACTGCGTGCTCCGCGGAAAAGCGAACCCTCGGGTTTTCTTCGTAAACAGTGCGGCTAGTACTCGAGTAATACGGTAGTTTTGTAATTAGCAGCCGCATACTGTCGCAGCAAGGCGACGTGAACGCAAAGGGGGGGGGGGGGGGGTTAACGAGCTCCCAGTGATATTTGCTCTATCCAGCGTGAGCTCTCCGCGCCGTGCGTATAGCCACTTCCGGTCAAGGTACACAATGTCGTGCGCAGGGGCGGATGCAGGAATTTCCTGAGGGGGGGGGGTCAGGTGTTGGTCAGCGTACCATATGTTTAGGAACCCCCTCCCCCTCTCCTTTGTTTTACACCCTAAATTTTACACATGCAGAAATCAAGAGGGGGGTCAGGACATCCAGACCCCCCCTCTAAATCCGCCCCTGGTCGTGCGTATAGCCTTATACCCGTGCCACACAGGCAACTCGACTGCCATTTACAACGAATGACATTTGAACGATCGGCCAATCAGCGTGCGACATTTCGAGCATGGGGCGTTCCACGCGCGACAGATCGCAAGCCGATTCGTCAATCACACGAATGTCATTATTTGTAAATGGCATTCGAGTTGCCCATGTGGCACGGGTATTAGTCATTCTATTTCCATCTCTAGAGGCGTCCCGCCGCAGCTTCCGAGAGGAGTTCTTGGCACCAGGGTACAAGTCCAGCGGGAAATCGAGTGTCGCACACAGAACCCAGAAGAAAGCCTTGTGTAGTATGTTAGGGTCACGCAGGAACTGCTCAACCGAGCAGTGCAAACTGCTCTCGAGTCCGAGAGGGTTACTTGCATTGTTCATCAGTCACCCCTGTTACAACATGTATCTTCATGGGTCCAACTACGACGCCATTGAAGACCTCGTGTAGGAAACCATCGCGGCTTGCGTGGACTACAGGCCTCCCGCCCCCAGCTGCAGAAGCCTCCGAGCCGTCCTGTGCGTGGGTACTCTCCACATGCGTCGACCAAGAACGAGCAACTCCGACTCGACACCTTCCTGAAAGGGTCTGTGCCAACCTCGCCTACTTGCCCCTCGCCCTGAACCCCCTTGACTGTCGTCGGGGTTCTGTGTGCCTTTCCTGCCTTTCCTGCCGGTGTCTGAGACGCCCTGCAGGTGCGTCCAGCGTCCAGGAAACAAAAACAACAGCTAGAGAGCATCTTGCAGCCATTTCCACCAATGTACTACACGGAAGTTCCGGGAAAGACTGATGTGCTGCTGCATCGAATCGAGACTGGCGACGCTAGACCAACTGCGGTGCAACCCAAAGCCCCTCATCATCCATGTACGAGCTCTCCTGAATGCAGCACTACAGGAGTGGATTGACACCGGAGCTGTTTGCAACTCCCAGAGTCGTTGGGCTTCTCCCGTCGCAGCCTCAACGCTGCAACGGTGAGAGATTCATACCAGTTTCCCTTGATCGAATCGATCATGTACGCGATCGACAACACGAAAGTGTTCACAACGCTTGACTGCAGTCGAGGATAATCGAGATAGACCCAGAGGAGGTTTCGACAACCGCTTTCACCTATCACAAGGGAGTGTTCGAGCCTATCAAATTTGCCCGATACCTTTCAACATCGAATGGACATTGGTGTCGATGATACAAAGAGCAAGTTTGTGATGGCGTATATGAATGAAGTAATTTTCCCCAGTCTTTCAAGAAATACCTCGAACATCTTAGGATTGTCCTCGAGCAGATGCAATCTGCCAACTTGACAGTTCACCCTGAAAAGAAAATGAACCTTCTTGGCTTTGCTGTTGTTAACCCGAGTTTTTCACCCCAATCAGGACAAGATGTGCGTGATAACCGATTGCCCGCAGCCGCAAGACGTGAAGAGCTTGCAATGCTTTCTAGGATCGATTGGATGTTATTGCCAACTTGTCCCACACTGTGCCAAGATAGCTAGCCCTTTGCATTTGCTTTTGTGCAAAGGAGAAAATTGGCATTGGAGACGAAAGCAACAAGGCGCTTTCCCTCGGCTCTCGAAGGCAATCACCAACTTCGCTTCGTTAGTTTACGGGCCTCTTTAAACTGTTTGTTGTTCAGACTGATGCCAGCGACTCTGGCCTTGGTGCAGTCCTGCTTCAGGAACACAACGGTGTTCTTCGGCCAGTTGCCTTCACCAGCCGCATGCCGACAGCGGCCAAACACTACTATTACGCAATGGAAAAGGAGTGTCGCCGTTATTTTTGCCCTAAAAAAATTTAACATGTATTTCAATGGCACATACTTTCAGATCCAGACCAATCAAGTGTTTTCCTGGCCAAATAATTTGCGGAATCCAGTCGGACGTCTCGTACAATGAGCTCCGACATTACAGGCATACCACTAAGCAACTACATTCAAGAAGAGAGATTTGTTGCGGCAGATGTGCTCTCGTGTGCTCCTTTGCAGGTGCTTCCCACTCAGGACGAACATGCTTTGGTGGGAATAACTGGCATTGTGGCCGACACATCAGTCAGAACGGGGGACATTATTGATCAGAGAACTTTGCAAGGCACAGTGGGAGGGGAAACTCCGTCTACGGGTGTGCGAGAAGCTTGCAGCACAAAGGGTAGGCCGCAACGATAGGTACGACTCATAGTTGCTGAGAGAGAATGGACTTTTTCTCAGCTACATTTTTCAAGCAGACGATGCCGCCCATGGCTCGCCTTTCAGGATTGTGAAACTTTGAACGCCGTTCATCAGTCACTTCCATGATTCAGCCTCATCAGGTCACAGCAGCAGCAGTATGACTTGCAATAAGTTATGCCATGTCGAGACTTGATCAGGAATCAGGCAGGATATACTGAAGTATGCCCACACTTGTCCAGGATGTCAGAAGTCAAAGCCACACGAAGGTCACCTACCAGGATTTATGCAACCAATCGTAAGCCACTCTCCATGGCAGATTGTTGCCTGCGACCCGTATGGGATCGTTCCCTCATAATCCGCACAGTAATCAGTATCTTCCTGTTGTGACTGATCACTTCACGAAATTGGCTGAATTGTTCCCTTTACAGAAGCTTCTTTCGCAAAAAATATGGGATCGTCTTTCTCGCCATCCTTGCCATATTCGGCTTTCTTGCAGAGCTCATGGTGGATCATACTTCCGGAGCAAGGTTGTCTCGACATCTGTGCTGTGCTTGGCATACAGTACAAGCTCACTTCTCCGCGGTGTTTAGTCTGTTGTACCGACTAGCTGTTCGTTGGCAGATGCATCACATGCACAGCGAAAGGAAACATAAAAGCAGCACAATATATTATTGGCTCCCAGGGAAACGAACACAAGACGTGTACACTTGAGAGTATAGAGTATTGCTTCTTACATCTGATCAGTGTGGTCATTGCTTCAGTTACTGTGGTTAATTAAAGTGGTGTTTTTTTCTTACATTCAATCAATGGATGATGTTTCAGGTGCTTGTACGCTGCCTATAGGCAGTGGATGCTGTGGTTGTGACTGCGACTGGGGCAGAGCAAGAGGCGACCACTGCCCTCCTGCATGGTGAGAACGATTAGGGACCGATCGCCAGCGACACATTATCCGGGTTCCTGTGCCCTGATCGCTGCGACTGAATAAAAGTGTTTTTGTTATACTGAGTATAGAACCATTTTTTTTCTAACCACAAAAGTAAACAATGCATTGTCCAATGGTCGGTCTTCACACAAATGTATTGTTAGCCGTTAGAGCCAAGTGACCACTTACTATTGCCCAATTCAAAGTTGTAATCCATTTGCATAACTTTTCATCAAGAACACTCGGGGGTTTTGTTGGCTACCATCTTCGCGGCGCTTCTGTGCAAATATTTCCATACTCCGTTTCACCTTACAACTGGCTGCAGCGGACGCTACAAACTATTGGAGCCACTGGGCAATAAGTAAAATAGCAGCGCCCCTAGCGGTTCAGGTGCACTCTGGGAGCAGGAGAGTGTCAATAAGTAGTTTCGGTTTCGCCGGGTTGTGAATCTGTCGTCTGCTATCGTCTCCACATTGCCGTTGCTCACTTTGTCGTGGATTGCTCCACACTTGTGAACGATGCACTAAGTGCCCTTTTCTTCTCGTCGCTACAAATCTGACACAGCGAGTAATGAAACAATTAATTTTGCTGGCACGGGTTTTGAGCGAGAACGTTCCAACGGTGAACTGAAGTGAACGTAGAGCGACGTACGCCGAATGCCGTGCCAGCTTGCTGCGTGCATTTGTTTGCCACCTCGAAAACATCCACTGAGACTAGCACTCATTTTATAACGCCCTTGCTTCGCCAATCGCTATTCGCAATTGGGCTAACACAATACATGACGAAGCTCGCTGTACGAGAATGTTCAAGCGCAAACTTGCGCCCTTTGGTACGTTGCTGTGTAAAAATTGGCCGCAGAAACAAGGGTGTTATAGAAACAGAGTACTAGTCTCAGTGGCTGTTCTCAAGGTTGCAAACAAATGCACATGGTGAGCTGGCACGGCGTTCGGCATTCGTCGATCTGCATTCACTTGACTTCACCGTTATGGCGTTTTTGCTCGTCCCCCGTGTCAGAAAAAATCCTAATTGTTTCGTTATTCGCTGCAACCAATATGTAGCAACGAGAAGCAAAGGATACTTACTGCATCGTGCGCAAGTGTGGAGCATCCACAACAACATGAGCAATGGTGGTGCGGAGACAATAGCACAACAGATGCACGACCCAGTGAAACCGAAACTACCCGTTGACAGTCTCCTGCTCCCAGAGTGCACCCGAACCACTAGGGACACTGCTATTTTGCATATTGCCCATTCATAGCTGTTCGAGTTTCCCATGACCTCCAAGAGGAAGCACATTTTTTTAGGATGATTTGTCTTGGGTGACTATGAATTTTGTGAATTGCAGATTATCTTGAAACAGCGAGACTAGATGCTAGTGAGGGGCCAAACTTTTGCCGAATCGAAAATTCGGTGCCGAATCTTAGGATTTAACTAAGCCGAATTTTCGCCGATCTTTTTTAAACATTCAGTAACAATATTTTGTTGGCAAACCTAAAAGTTGATATTTTGTATTTCAGGCAAAAAAGGTCGAGGTTTCTTTTTTAAATGCATATTGACACAGTTGTTACTAAATAAGGTAATATACTGCAAGATAATTGTATAGGTGTCATTTTTGCAAGTTTACTGGCAATTTTACAGTGATGTTTTGCAGAAGTGGTGCGACACCGAGGCTGGGTACTAGCAATCACAGCACTATATAGCTCCTAAGAGGAGAACAACACAATCCTTTGAATCCGCGTGTTTTACCGACAACATGGCCGACAGAGCAGCTCGGCGCGAGTCACGTGGTACTCGCGGTTCCAGGAGGCGCCCGATTATGGGAGAACACATGGAAATCGACGCAGCAATGTTGATTTAAAAATAAACAGAGTTCACACTTTTCGAAACTAGTCTGTCGTGAGGTTCGTAAAGCACTAAACACTTCATCAAAGTTTTCATAATTATGGATGCGTGTAAAAATTTTGAGAAGGCAATTTCCAAGGCAATGGCATTTGAAGCAGACAATTTTTTTACGCAGCGGAGATAAACTTTCTGGGTTGGCCGGAGCGGGTCACGTAAACGGTGCAACAATTTTTGTGCGCCACATTGTCTGCTGCATAATGCTGCCCTGGCAATTTTTTTTTAAATTACATTCTTATGTGGCTTGCAGCTTATCGCAAATTATTGTTGTTATTCTTGAGGCAAAAAATTATTGAAGAGAACCACACTCACAACGGCTGACACACAGTTACCATGTCGTATACTCCACACCTTGCTGCAACCGCTGGTAGTACTACACTGCCCGATGGTAACCGCATGGCGTCCGTTTGCAATCCATGGCTCCGTCGCATCTCGCGCGTGCGCAAACATTTGCCAAATTTTTAACGAATTTTCGCCAAACTTTTTTTAACAGTTTGGCATATCTGAATCTGAAGTTCGGCACATTCGGTCCATCACGACTAGATACAGACAGAGAGAAAGACTGGCCAAAACACGAGTGCCGACAGATTATGTTGCATGTAAATCTTAGTCAAGGGCTTTGTTCGCAGAGCCACATTGGCTGGGAAGGCTCGTACACTACACTGTTTAGGAACAAGGCTTGCTCTTGCTCTTTCAATGCACATACGAGTTACCCAGTAAATGAATAACTGACATTCCTTTCAGAGGTTAAAATGAAACTTTTTTTGTCAAGGCACAAAGGAGAATGGTGGGGACATAGGCAAATGCTGAGTGTGCATGTCTTGGCATCTGTAACAGTTACTCTTGCGGATGCCGTTTGTAGATGCACTTCCAGCATGCTCCTTGGTGCTTGGCAAAAGTTCTACTGTCCGAACAAACCTGTGCATAATCATTCGACTTTGCTAAAACTATTTTCATTTGTTCCCTCAAAGGTTAGCAAAGCATAATAGATATGTTATTATAATAGGTTGTATCTTTGTGAACCAGTGAATAATCGAGAAGAGACAACGTTGCAGACGGGAGGGGAAACCGTAGTGTAGACTGGAAAATATGTTTAGCCTTGTAAGTCTGAATGGTACGGAACTTGTGTTGAATGTTTGTGCTGTCATGCACAGTTGCCCAGGTTTGGTTTATACAGTTCCAGTCTGCCTCCTCGATGAAAGCCCCATTTATTAAAGACCAACAGGAGAGCTGCTTTGCCAAGGTGCAGCCTCTTCAGGATCTCTGTGGCAGCACATGAAAAGAAAAGTCAATGCAGTATTACGCGTGAGGGACATAAAAAAAAAATATGCGGAGAGCATGTATTTTAATACTCGTCTGTGGCGCATCGGAAGACAAGGACGGGCACAGAAGCAATGGATAGCATAAAAAGCACGAGGAACGCACGATGACGAAGCAAGCAAGCACTGTCACTGGGCAAAATTAAAGGGGGCACAAGCATGTGGACGCATGCGGAGGGAGGGTAAACAAATGCACAAGGCGTGCAAAGATCAGACAAACTTGTAAGTTCTGGGCGCACATACGCATAGCTTACCTCTCGAAACCTTTGGCAGAGTCGGATGGAGAGTATGTGGCATCAGAGTCTGGCATCCAACGGTACTGGCTCCTCCACGACCAGGGAGATTCATCTCGACAGTGCAGTCCCTCGGGATCCTTTCTGCCTTGCAGGATGCAGCAGTCCAGCTGCTGAGACTTGGACCTGCAAATAGCACTTTTATACTACAATGTTTTTCACAATGCCTGAATGATGCAATTTGGGCGATCGATAGTTTCTAACACTTAGAAGAATGGAGAGTTGGGCGAGTTGGTGGGAATTCATCGTAGGAAACAGCAAAAACAGACGAGGACATAGATGAATCACACGGGACGAGCGCTGCGCTCGTCCCGTGTGGCTCGCGCACTGGCCGTTCAGTGCGCGAGCCACTCGTGGGAACCGGCACGACAAGCACAGGCACATCACAGGGCCTCTCATTTGGATGACCGGTTTCCACATTCGCTCGTTCCGCCGTGCTTTGGCTGCGCATACACGCTCCAAGTTCGCGAACGAAGCGTGTTCCCAGTTATGAAGCTCGAACCGGGAGGCCGGGAGAAAAAGAATTCCTGGTGGTGGCTTGCGAGATGTGGCAGCTGTTTGAGAAAACCGAGCCGTGCATTCTGGTCCAAGTAAATAAACTGCACCGCAGAACACGACGACAATGAGTGTGCAGGCGAGCTGCTGGATGCTGATCATGTTCAAAATTACGCGCGTCTGTGGTAAAAGAGAGAAAACCTAGGTCCTACAAGAAAAAAGAGATCGTGACGTTATTAGGCTTAGGTAGACATCGGCTCCATTCCGGTATGGGCAGCATTGCCTTTTGTGACCCGGTACGCGCGGCTAATCCTCCCCCACTGAGTACAAATAAAGTATTAGTATCATTTTGATTCAGGTAACGTCATGATCGCAAACGTTCGCATTCTGTCGCCATCACTAGCGTCTCAGCGATATTCAGCTTTCTACGATGCGTAGTTTATTTACGCGGATCGAAAGACACGGTTCTCTCTTCTACAAAACAACCTCAGTTTCGAAGACGTATGTCACGCAGACTGCTGCCAAATGCGACGTTCATGGAACTCACAAAAATCACCAAAACACTAACCAGGACCTTTTCGCGGGTTCCTCGCTCGGTCCCGTCGGCGACGGGAAGCTGAAGCGTCGGTACAGCAGACTGATGGCGTCCATAACTACACTCTTAATCTGGGGCCACCTAGGGAGCCACCTATAGCCGTGACAAATGAGATCCAACTTGTCACGGCAAATTTCGGGGCCACCTAAAATTGCCAGCCCGTTTGCCGCGTTAGGTGGCCCCAAAATTTGCCGTGACAAGTTGGATCTTGACGGCCCGTTATTTAGCTGGCCCGTTTTCTAGCTGGCCCGTTTTCTAGCTGGCCCGTCTTCTAGCTGGCCCGTCTTCTAGCTGGCCCGTCTTCTAGCTGGCCCGTCTTCTAGCTGGCCCATCTTCTAGCTGGCCCGTCTTCTAGCTGGCCCGTCTTCTAGCTGGCCCGTCTTCTAGCTGGTCCGTCTTCTAGCTGGCCCGTCTTCTAGCTGGCCCGTCTTCTAGCTGGCCCGTCTTCTAGCTGGCCCGTCTTCTAGCTGGCCCGTCTTCTAGCTGGCCCGTCTTCTAGCTGGCCCGTCTTCTAGCTGGCCCGTCTTCTAGCTGGCCCGTCTTCTAGCTGGCCCGTCTTCTAGCTGGCCCGTCTTCTCGCTGGCCCGTCTTCTAGCTGGCCCGTCTTCTAGCTGGCCCGTCTTCTAGCTGGCCCGTCTTCTAGCCGGCCCGTCTTCTAGCCGGCCCGTCTTCTAGCCGGCCCGTCTTCTAGCCGGCCCGTCTTCTAGCCGGCCCGTCTTCTAGCTGGCCCGTCTTCTAGCCGGCCCGTCTTCTAGCCGGCCCGTCTTCTAGCTGGCCCGTCTTCTAGCTGGCCCGTCTTCTAGCTGGCCCGTCTTCTAGCTGGCCCGTCTTCTAGCTGGCCCGTCTTCTAGCTGGCCCGTCTTCTAGCTGGCCCGTCTTCTAGCTGGCCCGTCTTCTAGCTGGCCCGTCTTCTAGCTGGCCCGTCTTCTAGCTGGCCCGTCTTCTAGCTGGCCCGTCTTCTAGCTGGCCCGTCTTCTAGCTGGCCCGTCTTCTAGCTGGCCCGTCTTCTAGCTGGCCCGTTTTCTAGCTGGCCAGTTTTCTAGCTGGCCCGTCTTCTAGCTGGCCCGTCTTCTAGCTGGCCCGTCTTCTAGCCGGCCCGTCTTCTAGCCGGCCCGTCTTCTAGCCGGCCCGTCTTCTAGTCGGCCCGTCTTCTAGCCGGCCCGTCTTCTAGCCGGCCCGTTTTCTAGCCGGCCCGTTTTCTGCTGGCTATAAAATGTCCCGTCGTCTACTTTACCGCAGAGCATCCCGGAGTGTCCAGGACTGTGATCCACAAAGAAAGCCAGGCGAATGAGAAGTACAGGAACATTTTACCGTAAAAATGAAGCCTGTGATCTGGCACTGAGCCTGACGTCATCTTGTGAGGTGTCATGCACATAGTCACGTCGCAACTTTATTTTTGAGTCGCAAAATATATTAGAAAATCATTACCAAGCTCAATTTGTATACTTTAGCGATTAACTTCCCGAGTGCTCTAGGGTAAAGTAAATGTACAGGAATCGTTTCAATGGCAAGGCCCATGGATTTTAATCATTTAAAAGAACAGTAGGTCTGCAGGTAAAAAAATCGATTTATTTGTTTCAATTAGATGCACGGTTCAAGATACAGGATGTCCCTTGTTCTAATCAAGACCACATTCAAACAATAAAATAGAAAAGTATACGAAAATTTGTGTGCATTTAACCCGCTATCACAAATGAACAAATATTTGAAAGGATCATTTGTTTAGGTCATATTAGATAATCCGGTTAGACATGAAAAGTGCAAATTTGAGGGTTGCGCCGACGAGGGGCGTGGTAAAGAAAAATTGAAGCAGCTGTATAGCTCAAAATAATTTAAATAATACAGTTTTCAAAGTATACCCGTTGCACAGTAAACCCGAAAAAATTATGTAGACACTTATGAAAAATCGTATACATATGAGAGTCCGGCATGCTCTGCCCACGTTCTGCATTTCAGTCAACAGACATGAATTTACGCTCAAGTGAGACTAAATTGATGCACACTCAGATACTGCTGCGTTGCAGTCCCGAGTCAGGCAGGCAACTAAGAACACCTTATTTTTGTGTTCACGCTGAAATCGAATAAAAGTTAATTTTGACTACGTCATGTTAAAAGAATTAATTAACATTTCAAGAGACGTGAGCATTGGAGCTAAAATTGCGACCAAGCAGAAGGTTGAAATGTTTCATATTGAAAACGTAAATGCCAACCGACATTCAAAGCACATCCCCTCCCCTAAAAAAATAAGTCAGTCACGAAAAACGAAAACATGCCACCACGAAACTCATCCGAGGCACATTGATGAGATGTTGCTGACTAGAGCAATTAGCTTTTTTGTCATCCACCCACGGTCGAATGGTGCCACCCCTTTCAGCAGACATTGCACGAGACCTGGGGTTTGGGCAAACCCACTCGGATAAGTTATATCTTTCAAATAGTATACTAGAATGCACAGCACAAGTGCCCTCTCTATTGTGCATGTTGGCTTGAGCTTGATAACTTCCATGGGGACCAGACTACACAGAATGACTATGTTTGTTGATCCAAAATATATGTGGGGACCTGGCGAGACTGTTGGCGGTAGGGCATTTTTTCCTTCCATTCGCATCGCCCAATGGTGGCGCGCTGGGCCATGTTGTTTAATCTGTTCGACGAGATGAATTAGCATGTGCATTTCGGGATCATTGCTCCATCTCCATAACAGCTTAGAAATTTTGTATGATGCTCAGCGATAATTTCTTCCAAGTCCCCAATAGCTTCAGCTGTCAACACTGGTGACAACACAAGCTGAGTAATTTGTATGAGCTTGACCAGACATTCCACATATGTTTCTGGAAGGAAGTCTTTCAGAATAAATGGCAGGTGTAGGATCAAGACTAAAGCGGCGCTTGCTGATGCTACCAGGTTCAAGTCAAAGTGACGGGGTTTAGCGCTCTTCGGGATTGATTTGTGAAATTCGAAATTACTTCAAGCATCGTTCAGTTGCTGCCGCGTCAGCCAGCCATCCTTCTTGATGGCTATGTTTAAAAACATGCCGATTTCCTTTGGAATGATGCCTTCTAAAAGAATATGCATAGGATCGTACAGCACATCTTAGGTCAAAAGGAAATGCGGGAACAATGTCAACACCGACTCTCCATTTATTCCGAAATCCCTGGACAAGCTCTTCCTATCTGCAAGATTGGAGCAGTTTTTAAGCCTCGTAACCTGCTGATGGATCTCATTATCACTCCGCAGTGGGCATTGCCCATGGTGGGTGTCCTTTTTCACTTCCTCCGTAATTACAGAGCAGGTACGACAACTTCGAAAAACATTGGGACCGAACGACTCTTTGAAGCGCGCTATGGAGTGAGCGGCAAGGGAATCGCCAATAAATGTTAAGACACAACCGAAAAATTTCTCAGTACCCTTGTCGGTGCTAAAATGAATGCCTTCCGTTGCAAGAAGTTGGATAGTATCAATAAATTCTTGGAAAAACGCAATCCTGCTGTCATGCGATTTAAGGTCTCCTGAGTGCCCACCCCCAAAAGAAAAATGTTTGAAAGCTTTGACCACACATGGGGCGGAAAATTGCTGGAACTCAAATAGAAGACGCTTAACTTCCCCCGATTCCCGCGCTTCATGCCAAGGGGATTTGCCAGCTCAATGTCGTCGTAGTACAAGTTCATAAAAATCACGTTAGTTTTGTGCTTTTGAAACATGTTGTGTGCCTGAACTCTTGATCCATCGAAAACGTCAGATACGACTGAATCACATCGAGTTGATGGGGGGCTTCTCATGTGGCGGACAACTTCAGGGTGTCTCAGCAGGCTTTGTAGCAGTTCCCGGAACTTGATCGTATATGCTCTTTCCTTTCGGGAGCATGGTTGCAACTGGTGGAACATAGACGCCCATCGTACGGTAATGACGTTTTCGTAGGTTGTCATTTTTTATGGTTTGCACATCTATTTGAAGCCCTGCAGTTGAAAACATGCTTTCAACTGTTTTAACAACAGCGTCAATTATACCCTTATGGCGTCTGTGTTGGCCCTCCATTCTACGGCAAAGGTCACTCAGAACGTCTAGCTGTGTGGGTGGGCTTTGCTGATCATCACTTTCCGAATCCATGGCAACATCTTCAACATCGTTTTCACTCATATTGCACTCATTACACTTTACAGAGGCAGCACCCCTACCTTTCTGACAAAGCCGTAGTGTTTCTTGTATGACGTGACACGAGTGAACTCAACATCACACCCAGTGCAAACAAGCCGGCTACTATCTTTGCAGTGAATTATTCGCAAGTGCTCACTGAAAGCTGAAACAGTAAAGTATCTGCATTGGGAGCAAAAGTGCTGGCCTACCATGTCATTTGCTGAAACAATTATGGAACCATGGCCGTTGCTTTCATTTGATACGCTTTGTGAACTTGGACCCGGCGCTGCAGTTTCAGGTGCGCTCTCCGAGCCAAGGGTCTTGCAGGCTGCCTGAGCTTCGTGCCGCGAGACGGGTTTCCGCGGCACGTCCGTAGGCCTGTCGCCTCTGTTGTCGTGCCATGATGCTGCTGTGATTAAAAATTATCAGCATTTTATTATCAGAAATTACGGGAGAGAGAACATGTATCTTCATTACGTTTTAAAATTTATCTAACAGCTGTTTTTTTAGGAAGTAGCTTGCTGCACGTTAGAGTATATTGAGATGCCGAGTCGTCTCCCACAAACATGGCCGCTAACAAAACGTATATTCGTGAACTCTGCGGAAAACTAAAGAAGGCAAAACAAACTCGCCAATTACATAACCGCATTAGCTTTCGGCGGCCATGCGTATGTGTAGTGACTCGACAAAAGAGTAAATGTTGACGCCACCAAAAATGGCAGCTGAGGCTGTCCACTTGCCAGCATCTACAGGTACATGGCTATGTCATGCACGCTGCGTCACGAAACACTGGCTGAATCGTTGCTCAGAAACTACATGTCACACATAAAATGCTAATTTTGTTTAATGTGAAAATTCATAAAATTTGACGTTCAGATAATTATGGTGTCAAACATTTTTGATAATTAACTTTCTGTAACTAGTAAATTTAAAAGTATGGTCAGGTAAGAGAAAACACCTTGTTAAACTGCGTCAAATAATGTAAAAGAGATAGTCTTACATTTCTTTCAAAAATATTGTTTAACGAGTAAAGCTATACGCACTACGTCGTGCACCGCGACAAGAAATGGCTATACGCACGACGCGAAACTCGTATAAAACGAATGGTTACGAGTTTCCGCAGCAGCGGTGGTTCAATCCCGTGTAAACGTATGTACTTTTTTTTTTTTCGAGAACATTTTTTGTTGAGCATTTGGCGATATTTATGACATTTCTTTTTTTATAATTAACAGAAAAAAAAAAAAAAACCGAATGTTGACATTTTGCAGAACTCATGGTATGGGACTTCCTTTCCGGAGGTGTAATCGGGGACAGCGGGGCTTGGGTTGCCGGCTGTTAATTTTTGTAATTAGCAGCCGCACACTGGTACTTGGTACAACGGTACTTCATAGGCTGCGACGCGGTGGGCGAAGACTCACGCTTGGACATCTGGCGCAGGGGCGCGAGTCTCCCCTCAAGGCTCATTCAAACGGAAATAACGTTGCCGCCGGCGTCGGCGGTCACGGGAGCAAAGAAGGATGCACACACAAGGACAAATTTAGTATAGTAATCAAGACGTTACATTCATCATTAATTTTAGTATAAATGTTGCTTGTGTGGCCGTCCTCCTTTGCTCAACGCGATCGTCGACGCCGGCCGAGACGCGCGACTATATACCTCGGACGGCAAGCTGATCAGTGCGCCGTATACGCCGTGCTCTATCGGCGGACACTTGGCCGAGAGAAAAGTACCCCCCTATAACCTATTTACAGCTTGTCGCTATAAAACGCTGGTGGCTACCCTTGAGGAATAGCCGGCTAGCCTTCTTTGCCTCGCCTTACCATAGGCTAACCGTGAGGGCTGCGACTGTGACCCGATAAATTTGAAAATTGTCACCCTTCACGAGTGCTTGTGCGCAGCCGAGCCGGCGTCAAACGCGAAAAGTCCGCGCTTGTAGCCGCTGTGGTAAGCCCATGCTAAGGTGAAATGAAGTAAACCTGTTTTCTGCTTTCCACCGGCGACGCCAGCCGGTATCCGAATAATATGAAAAAAAGGCGATTCCAAGCGATTCCAAAGAATACAAAAATATTGTGCATATATACCTCAGTCGTCCAGCAGAGGGTCCAGGATGTCCACTGTTGGCATGAACAAAAGTTAGAAACTCTTACAACACTTGACTCTATTCCGTTATTAGCCTGTGAGCTACATAATTACCCAGTCGGTTGTGCTGTAGAGGGCTGTGCCCGCAATAGCAGCACCAGCCTAGTTGGCCCAGAAGGGGTGGTGGTGCCGCCAGATCTGCGGGCCGCGTGAAGCCATCACATTCACAGGTTCCCTCGTGGTTGCACCGCGCACGTCGAACTCCTTTGATATCTTTCGACGTGAGCATTTTGACGGCCTAACTTACTGTCCCGCGGCTTTGGCGCACATCCTAACATAGCCTTGAATCACCGTGGTAAGGAACCAAATGCCGCCCGAAGATGCCGCCGATTAGAATCGTATCTCGTAGGTTGAAAAATCGTCGTTCCTGCACTGCCATCACACCGATAAGAGAAATGATCGTTATGCGCATGCGTGCCCGCGGGCTTCGTCCGCGGGGCACGCTCGACGGCCGCAACTGCCTTCATCTAGTGGTGAGCAGAGCGTTTTTCCCCGCTATTACGTGCGTAGCCGGCCCGTTTTTGCCGGCCCTGCACAAACGGGCCGCCAAAAATTACAGGGCCGCCTACGGAGCCACCTATATACCCATTCGCACCATTAAAGAGGGAAGGGGCGAAGAGCAGCCGTGACGTTGTACACGGCTATTTTGACGGGGCCGGATGAGTTCGCGGCTAAGTCCTGAAAACGTTGAACGTCACGGCTATGGCCGTGACGTTTGCCGGCCCCAGATTAAGAGTGTACGGTCACCGCTGGCGAATGCCTCGAAGTTGTCCGCACAGAAACGAGAAATGTGGAGGAGGTCCTCGGTGGTCGTTTTCTTGCCTGGTGCAACGTAACCATTCGCGTCTTTGCGAACCTTGCTTCGAGAACGGGATGAAGTGGGAGCCTCGGGAAGAAAATGGGTAGACGACGGAGTTGAACTTGACGGAGCGACGCAGGCGCGTCGCCGCGCGGGCACATCACTCCCGCGTAACAAGGCAAGGAGAAAACATAGTTCGCTCGTTTTCAAACAATAGCTGTATTACATCACCTACATCTTAAGATTTGACGTGGTTGTCAAAATATAGTGTGCATGTGTCTAGAAAGAGCAATATAAGTAACTTTCGGAATCTCCACGAAATTAACAATTTTTATTGGTTGAATTTTATGGCGGTGGAGGGGACACAGGATGGACTCCCCAAGGGGAAAGAGTGCCTGCGTATTTCTATTTCTGCGAGTTTATTTCGGCGTCTTGCCGTCTAGAACTGGTCATTTTCATTGACTGAAGCCCAACAAACAATATGCTTTCAAAATCAAACTTCTCCAGAAAGCACTTGAGTGCCCCTTTAAGAAGCAGGAACTTTCGTTCTTTCTACCCCTTCAAGTCACTCAGAAATCCCACAAAAAGGACTTTTCTCCCTATCGCCCGTGAAAGCCACCACTGGGCGATTTTGTTTCTTCCCCTTTGCCGCTGCTGCCAGCACAATAAACAACCCACTCGACCCCTTTTTTTCCCCCGTCGCCGTTGCGCTGGCGCGCGTGATCCAAAGAGAATCGCACAATTTGGAGCAGCAACGGGCTACGTAAATTGTAAATAAAATTTAAAAAAAAAAATGGGCTGCGGCTCTCAGACCTTCCCGCAAGCCGCTTTCAGGTTTGGATTGAACCGCCCTTAACCTAAACGTGGTCCCGCCAGCGGATTCTTTTTTACCAATAGCCCCTTTCAGAAATTGTGAAATGAAGCATAGAATATGAGCAGCCGGCGTTAGTTGATCTCAGAGCTTCCGGCACGAAGGCCCGTGATTGGTGTCGAGTTGGCGCCGAGTATCGACGCAGCACTCGCGTGGAATTGCGTTTCGATCCGAGTGCAGTCCGTATGCTGACGAAGAGCTCGTGTCCGATGCGTGCTCACAGTGCATCCCCAACCAATGGCTGCCGCAGAAAATCTATGCGTCATTTCGAAATCGGGTCTATAGAGAACACTTGTGCGTCGTTCGGATGACTCCGACCACGATACCCGATACTTTGCCGACGCCTTTGCACATGGATCGCATGGCTTTCATTATCGGAGGTATAGGAACAATCCACTAAAACTCTGAAATGTACAGTTGGAGTCGGACTCAGTTTTTCACGGATGGGTTTTCAATATTTTAGCACAAAAGATATTTCCACGCTATTTTCTAAAGACAAAAAAAAAAGGAGGACATTAATTGGAGGACATTCAAAATCTGTTTGGCTTATGCCCGAGTCCCACTCGAGGGACAAACAGAAACAAACGATAGCGACGAGCCTCAAAGCAGAGCCTAGCGATTTGACAGGCTTCGTAAGATAAAGGAGGCTATGCTCAAACACGAGCATCATGCACGCGAGGATATCTTTGGCAGGCTTGCAATCACCCGTGATCACTTGAGGAGCACCGGACGACTAAATACCTGCCAAAGGTTCCATCGCGAGAAGGCTGCATGGGTTGGAGGCTTGTTTCTGTCTGTCGCTGTAGTGGGACTCGGACATTAAAATCATATTCGCGATAACTGTACAATAAATATCCACGCGTGGCTTATTAAAAAACAAATGGCGTGGAACTGTTTTTTATGTTAATTTTCGCGTAGGTTTTGATAGCTTTTTCTCACACGTGTTCCGTTTCTCAGTTTGGTTGCGTGCTCCTCGACCTCCAGCTGCAGTGCCGCTGTCCTCGCGTCCCCGCGTTTTCACCGTCCCGTAGGGTCATTCCACCGGAGATAAACGTTCGCAGCAACAAAAGCAAAAAAAAAAAAGAAAAAAAAAAAAACTTACGGGAAGCGAAAGTCTTGCCTAATGCTTCTTTACGTTGTGGAGATCTGGCTGCCTTCTCCCGCGCCGACCCTCTGGGCCCCAATTTCCGGCCTCCGAGATACGTCATGGCTCGGGGGAGCGGCGGTGACCTCGCGCAGCACAAGGTCCGGCTGGACCGCTCCCCTAAGCCAACTGACGTCACGGGACTGGCCCCCCAAGACAAAGGGGCGAAGGCTTGAAAAGGGGAGGCCGGACAAAGGAAGGCTCTCTCTCGCACGGCAGCTCTTGGACGGTCCAGCTCTCAGGCGGTGGGACACGAAGGATGGTGCAGCGGTGACAAGGAGACGAGGACGCTGGCGCGGGATTTGGCGGGAGACGAACGATGGCGCGGGGAAAGTGCGGGCAAGACGTTGAGCTGTGGACTCGACTAGCGGACCGGACGGCGACCCTGGACGACGACGTCCCCATGACGCGGTGTGGACGACCACCGCTGGGACGCTGGGCAGCCGCTGTGGCAGCGGACTTACCCCCGGCCTCGCTGATGACCGTTCCCCGATCCCGAAACCCCCCAGGCAATGAGTGAGTGAATAAACCCTTTTGCCGAGAGCGAAGTATTGCTGTGTCATATTCATCCGGGAACAGGGTCTGAGGGAATCGGAGTTAGAAGCCCGCAACGTTTACGTGTTTCATATTTCATGTCGGACTTTAAGCGACGTTTCATCGATCTGCTCCCAGTGCGTAAAGAGGTGGAGCAAGGACGTTTATCACGTTTCCGGGACCTCGTGCAGGCTTTTCGTTGAACCGTTCAACGCTTGTTAAGCAAGCTACAAGTAATGAGTAGTGCCGTAACTACCCTAGTACTGGGAAGGAAGAAAGAACGTGACAGTTTACGCAAAAGAAACATGTCCAAAATTTCTCGTAAAATCAGTCGCACTTTTTCGCAATTTTTCGAGACGAATCCCAGAAAACCTTATTCAATAAAACGGAACTTAGATGCCCGTTGTTGAGATTCAAAAACTTCATACTTCGCTCGAACCTTTTTCGAACTTGCGGTGCGAATAAATAAAATAAGATAGGAATATTCAATTTTCAATCTAAAAAAAATTCAAAATGTTAAATTTTTTTTAGACTTTCAAACTCAAAAATTTTGCAACATGTTCCTTTCGTTCACGTATTTGTACGCTCCTGAAGCCGAAGTTCCTCATGATGTGGATGCGGCATCTTTTGTGCCAGGAACTTGGGTGGTTGCCTGCCATATGAGCATGTGCCAAGGATAATATTTGCTTCTAAATTCATGGAGATTCGAAGAAAGGTGCAATATACATTCTTGGGTTTTGATGGTATTGAGCCATTACAGTCCACACATTGTGAAAGAAAGCCAAGTGTTTATTGCCTAAAAAGTCTTAGCAGTTATTTTCAGTGTGAATAGTACCAGTTGGCTAGATAGAATGATATGTTACCAACTTAAAACTGTCCTTGCAAATGATATTTGCAAAACCACCTGTCATAATGAATTAACAAACAAAGCCTCTTTGCTCAATCACTAAAATATTCATATCTGGATAAGTAGTGTTGATAAAAACATTTTACTATATAAATTAAAAAGAAATCTAACCCATTGTGCGTCGAAGGTCGAGAAACGTGGCCCAAGGCGCTTCTGCGAATCGCAGGTCACCAGGATTAGTGGTATCCTCCTTTCCAGCGCTCGCTCTGCAAAAGGGGAAAGAGTGGAAGGCTTCGTGGGAGGAGCCTGCCCTGCCTTGGTTACGATGCAACAAAACAAACTCTTCTGCCAGTTCTTCTTGAGCTTGGGAAGTTCTTGAATGGCTGCTTGGGCTTTCGGGTGCACCAGATGCACCTTCCCTGAAAACTGCCGAGACCGTAATCTTCCGAATGTATGCCCACGAGTCATGTGCAAGAAATATTGCATTAAAATATGAGATTGGTTTAGTTACAGAAAAAAAAAAAACTAGTTTGGCTTACGTATCTTTAGTTAGTGCTTTACCGGAACAAATGTATATGCTTTTTGTTTCCCTATTTATTCATTTACTTATTCAGTACGTCTTCGAGTATTTCAACCATATTCGTCTGGATTGGTCCGGTGCATCCTTTGCCAATCCAGCTGTAGTGAATCCCCCGATGTCGAGAACCAGCCCAACTCGGGACATCTCTTGAAGAAGGACAGACTCAGTGAGTACGACATAGTATATGCATTGGTGACCAACATACCTCGCACTACTTCTGGTGCCCTCGTTAGCTTTTTGTTTTTCTTCTTTGTAGTTGTTTTCCTTCTTTATTTTAGATTCCTCCTCTATAGCCTTTTACAGCGAAGCTGTTATGTTCTAGGATCTGGAAAAAAATGCGTTGAAGAAATAACTCCCGTTTAAACGGCACTCCTTCGTTCCGATTGGTCGTGGCAAGTATAAATAAAGAGAGGGGGAAACCCGCGTGAGCATCATTAGATAGTGATGCCACGCGGGCATCATTAGATAGTGAGGTCCTGATCTCTTGTTATCATCTACGGTCACCGACTTATCTCAGCTAAGAGTGCGCTTTGACGAGCCTAAGGGCAGAACGAGCCGATCTAACCTTCTTTTCTTTCCCTTCCGCGATGCTGATAAAGAGACTTGGGTAGCTAAACTCGTGGAGCAAAACATTCTTCGCTTTTTGACGTAGCGGGGGGAGTGACCAAAAGAACGCCGCAAAGTTTCCTCCTCCCTGCGCGCGCTCAACTTCGCAACTTTTGACGAAAAATCCCCCGCGATCCCTAGGCGGTGCACGAGAGCACGAGACAGCGCGGGGAGGCGAGTGTTCACGCCGCTCGCTGTACGTTGTCTTCGAGCTCTCTAGCGCCGACAATCCCGTCATGTCTCACCCAGGCGAGGAGCGAGAGCAGACGACGGGAGTTCGTCTGCTACGAGGCGGCATTCGCACAGCGGAGCTGAAAGAAAAAGTTGGTATTCTGCTCGAAATCGCGTCCCGCGGGCCACAAACTCAAACGCGAGCTTGAATTGTAAGCGTCTGATATTCCACGAAGGGAGGAATCGACGACCCGTGTTTTATTTGCAAAATTTGGGTCGCTTTGTTGCCGTACAGACGCTGAAACCTACCAGTGTGTAATGAAAGGCCCAGGACAAACACAGAGGCCGCGAGATCTCGCATCATCTGTGTGCAGGTGAAAAGTGGAACATTTTTCGACAAAGCTCCCACAGCAGAAACCTGTGACGCATTCACTCAGCGTCCGGGAAGGCTAAACATGGAGACGTTGCCCGAGGCTCAAGCACAGTCATATTTGAACGGCTACTATCTTGCCCCGTCGTATTTTGTTTGAGAAAGCTCTCGTTCTCAATGCCCTCACCAGGGAAATAAAAAAAGTCTTACGAAACGTATTGGCACGCTCCGAGTTTCAGTTTGTCACGGAAGCCCTCACAGCAGTTCAAAGAAAAAGCTTTCACCATGAAGTATTATGTACAAGCGGTTAAAACAATGCGAATGTCCCCAGTAAAGGCCTTCCAACTTATCGTTTGCTGAGCTCTGATGACTCCGAGATCACGGATGACACCACAATAACTCTCGGTAGCCCTTGTCTCATTAAACACATCACACACACTAAACATTGTAACACCCATAATCGTGTAAAAAGGGTGTAAGAAGGGTGCAAGTTAGGAAAAACACCCTTTTTACAACCTTTTTAAACGATTTCTGAATATCAGTGGGTGTAAAAAGGGTGTGTTGACGTCTTACACCCCTTACACGCCCTTTTTACGCCCCACTTGTAGCGATGGTTTCTAAAATCGTGTAAAAAGGGTGTATGGGCGAATTTTACGCCCTTCATTCACACGGTGTGAGAGGGGCGTAATGTTGATACTGTCGAATACACCCATGATTTCATAACCGTTCATGTTTATCGCTTTGGTGAAACTGTTGCTGATGTACGGCGGTACTAACATCGAGTATGATTAATCACCGCACGAAGGCGCGTATGATTAGGAAGTGCTAGAGAATAGTTTTTGCAACTCCGATCGAACTCTCCATCCGACACGAGCCGAAAATTACGTGTCGCGCGTGCATCCGTTTTATCAGTTCAACTTCAATTTAAAAAAATCACTTCCTCTCGCAAAAGGTGACCGAAGACGTGTAAATATACAGCCCAGGAAACATACCGTATTGCGCGATATTGGATCTAATCGAAAAGATTGTGCCCACACCATTTTGGTTCAGCCAATATTTAACGAATGGGATGAGTCGCGCCGACGCCATCCTGACATAACGTACGCGACGCCGTTTTTGGTTGAGTGTTGAGAGTATCCTGCGTTAATCGGCTATGCCGGAGAGGTATTTCTATTTCTTGACCGCCTAAAATACGACGTTAAAAAAACATTAAGCAACACGGAATCTGCTTGCTTTTAGCCCGAGAAGTCTTTCTCGGGCTAAAAGCAAACGAATTCCGTTTTGCTTAATATTTTTTTTTTTTTGACTGCGCTGAAGCTTTGAACAAGCTGTGGCGCCCTTATTTCGGGTAGTACAATCTCACCTGACTGGACCAATAAGTACACTTCCCAACAAATGGAGAAAAAAAAAGAAAGGGAAAGAAGGAACTCAAACGCATAAACAAGACGACGATCAACGAGTTCTACCGAGACAGCATAAGCCGCTCCCCGGCTCCACACTTTTCGAAAGGGAACCGCCACCCGAACAACGACGACTCCAAGGTCCCGCACCAAGGCGACCCTCCCTGTACAGCGCAGGAGGCAGCAGAGGGAGATTAGCTGCTTTGTCCACCCCCCTTTGACCTCGTCTTCTGATAAGCTTCCACACCTCCTTTTGGGTCTTCGTGTGGCTGTGAGCGATTGCGAAGGCCGCTTCTAGCGAATCACAGGGGTGGAGCGAAACACGTGACCGCTCTCCGTAGGACAAAAACGCTTGGACGAAAATTTGTCACGCGACTTCGCTCTGACGCGCTAATGGGCTCACTGGGGTCATAGCCTTCGCCGTTTGCCAGGTTATGGTGAGTTGTAGGGACCACGTAAATCCGGTTTCCAAAAAGCGTCCTTCAGTGCTCTCCTGTTTTTCGTGCAAGCAGGTCCTGACGAGTTCCACTTCGCGACAGTAGTTTTTCGTCGTGAACGGCGGAATACATCCATGCCAACTTTTTTATAATGGCCGTTTATTTCGTCGGTGTCTATGGAATTATTGTGCTGTGTTTGTAGAACGCGTTTCGGCAAAGAGCTGCTCATCGGGCCTCGGCGGACGCGAGACTTCCGTTGATTGTGATCGACCGCCTTCATCCTCGACATTGTGTTTGCGTTGTTTCGTGCTGCGCGAATCAGATTGTGCATCTATCACGACAGAAAGCTCCTCATCAGTGACCGCGATACTTCCGTGGAATGTGAGCGACCGCCTTCATCCCCGGCATTGTGTTTGCGAATTGTTCTGTGCTGCTCGAATCGGATTATGCATCTATCACGGATTACATGAGATCGCTCTCTTATATGTAAGTACTCTGCATGCATGCTTCTGATTGTAGTCCTGCTTCCGTCTCAATAGACCATTTTACTGTTTACAAACATGAACTGCCGCTTGCGTCCCAAGTAACTTCCGGTCGTTCCGTCTTTGTGAACGTAGTAAGCAGAGACATGGCTGCGGCCAGATGACCTCCTTGCAATCGTCTGAAGAGAATTTAGTAGAACCTAGTAGAATCTTGATCGAAAAATAAAAAGTGAACCAGGCATGTTTCGACTCATTCGCAGTCATTTCTTCCTGCAGTCTTTTGGGTTAATACACCCTATCTTATGGGTGTTGGTCATTGCGTTTTTTTTACTTACCTTTCTGGCGGCGGTACACCCAATTTAGAGGGCGTACTGCGCAGTCGTAACACCCTAATAAAACGGTGTACTGTGGAATCACACCTTTATTTAAGGGTGTTCGGGAAAAACACCCTCCTTTAGGGGTGTTAGGTATAACGCCCTTTTTTTAGGGCGTTTTGCTACACCTATATGGGTGTTAGTTATAGGACAAGCCATTTACACCCATAAGGGTGTTACGATGTTTAGTGTGTATAGTTGTCGTACAGCTGTCGTAAAGTTGCCGCATAGTTGTCGTAAAGCTATCGTAAAGTTGTCATACAGATAACAGCTTCGCTGGTCCTCCATCTTGACGTGAAATGGATGGGCTCGACAATTTGGTTTGACAGCTGTTACGGGCTCCTCGCACCACTGGAAATGACACCCGTTGGTGATGGTGGAGAGTTGGCGATGTTCGTCGTCCAGGTTGCAAAAAAAGATCACCCGCCGCCCGCGGGAATCGAAACCTGGGGCGTACGAAGAAGAGACGTTAGCACAGAGCTACTGCGCAGCGTTAATAACCCGTGGTATACATTGGGGTTTCGTAGTACCCGATGCCCACTGGACGCGCTCTCTGCGAAAAAAAAAAAAACACAAAAAGAGCAGCCCATTGTTAATTCGCAGTACAGTCACGACGATAGCTGCAACAAGTCAGGGCGAAGCCGTTGGGCATCGGCGTCGAGCTCACGTACCCTGGGGTAAGTGAACAAAAGCGTTGAGAACAAAGATAGAAATCTGACCATCTTGTTCCGAGGACGTTTTTTTTTTTTGTTCCGGAGCGTGTGAAAGCGCGCCTCCCGGCACGAGTTCTTGGCATTGACGGTGGTACAACTGTAGTTTGTTATCAGCTATTTTTTTTTTTTTCAAGAGAGCGCGTGCGTGAGCATTGGGGTACTACAAAAATCCTATTCGCCTCGAGATTCGATCGGCACGGCTCATGTGGTGGAAAGCAGAACTACGCTTTGTTTTACACTTACCTGGAGCAAAAGAAATGCTACACCCGCGATCCCGATGCCATGGGAAGCGCGAATGCAGCACACGCGCACTGGAATTAACTGGTAAGAGCTCGAGCTCTGTGCAGTTAATGTGGATGCTTTGTCTCCACCCGTATTGTGGACGGATAGAAGGACCACGGGCCTCATAGAGAACCATAGATAAACAAGAGCACGCTTCCACACAATTTAATCTCGGTCTCGAGGCCAATAAGTATAGGGGGTATTCACTGGACGCAATGTTTGAGGGTGCAGTAATTAGAGCGCATGCTCAGAACATTAATATGATGCTAAGAGGAGCAATGTTGATTGTGCCAAGGTCACTTTGCAGAACAACTGTGGAAGCTCGCCGTCAGCACGCGCTCAGCAGTCGCGCGCACAGCAATGGCCTCTAGTCAATACTTCCTATAGAGCGGGTTGTTAAGGCTGAGGTTCGATTCCCTTGCGCGGCGGGCGATCTTTTACGAGGATTTGGTAACATCGATGACGGACGCCCAACGTCAACAACGACAACTACTACATCAACATCCAGAACTACCACATCAACAACTACAACTACATTAACAGCGGACGTCATTTCCAGTGATGCGAAGAGCCAATAACTGCTATCGCTGTAAACAAAAATAGCCGATAACAAAATGCCGTCGTAGGATTGTCAATGGCAAGAGCTCGTGCCGGGAAACAAGCGTTCACGAGCTCCGGAAAAAAAGATGAAAGAAACAAAAGCGAGCATAATGGTCACGTATCTATTACAGCGAGGCTGTACAGCTGTACCAGCCAAGGGAATGTTCGTGTCGTTGGCGTTGTAAGCAAACAAAAAAACTCCCGGCGATCAATTGAAGGCAAAGCAGCATATCTCCTTTGAAATCAGGCATACAGCACACAGCTGAGTATCCGTTTCAATAAAGAAAACCACAAAAACGCACAAAACAAGCATCAAAACCACTTGATAGATGATAAGGAGCGTGTGAGCAATAGGAACACCCTCCCGCGCGTTCCGGTAAAGATTAGGATTACAGCTGCTTCGAAAGTGGTCGACGTCATTCGAAGCCCTCGTGTGAAGTGCAAACCGCATAATGGGTAATAACGGCGCCTGCGAACAATGCGAAGCACATTCCTTCTCCCCGCGTGTGTTTTCGTGTCGGCGTTCTCACGGAAAAAGACTTCAGAAGATTGAAGCGAAAAGTACAAACACCTCGCATGCAACATACAGCACAACATTCGTTTCAATAAAGAATAAGCACAAAACAAGCATCCTAACCATATAATGAATAATAAGGATCTCCTGAGTACAATGCGAAGCACGTAGCGCTCACCGCATATGTTCCCGGTGAAGATTACTGTTGCCCAAGCTGCCGAGGCGACGGCAGCTTGCAACGTGGGGAGTGACGTCACTAGCCTTTTATATATAAAAGACAACCCGCCGATACCCCGTTTCAGATTACGTCCGGACGCAGCGGATGCTACGAGCTATCTTAGCCAATCCCGTTCTGTGGACGTGGCTCGTGTTACGCTCTCCGCGCGTCGCTGTATCCACTCTCTAAGTTCACGCGACACTCACACGGCCTCCGGTTGGCTCCGATGGCTCGTAACATCCGCTGCACTGAAACGTAAGATGTAACGGAGTATAGCAACTGATTTCATTGTTGATGCTGCACCGCGATGAATAGGCCACGCATAGTTAGGACTCCCGATAAGCAGCGTGAATACTAGGAGCGGCAAAGGGAAAAGAAACGGCAATATGACCAGCGACGGCGTGCTGCGACCGGCGACGACATTTTGTATAGTCCAGCGGGCAATCGTTGCAGGTGATACCACAGCTTCGCTGACCAACCACCTTCACAGCGTGGATTGGAGCCCCAACTTTTTTTTTTTTTTTCCGAAAGCTTTTGTTAACGTAAACGTGACGCCCAACGACTTGGCCGTCACGTGTCGCAGCTATTGTTAGGACTGCGCTATGGATTAACACAGGACTGCTCAACTTGTGGCTTCCTTATCTTGAAATTTCTTTGTATGTTTTCGCGCGCGCCTGATGTGTTGGAACCTTCTGCTACATGGCGGGACCAAGCGATACAAGGAGCCTGGGACACCGCCGTGTGGCACAAGCCCCCTGGTGTGAAAATACTGGAGTATATCCACGTATTTGTACGACTACGTCAGGCATCGCTTTTGCTCGTTGCAGATATCGATATCTTTCATCACGATATCGTCGTTTATTTTTAGTTCCATCGATATGCGAATTTGGTGTGCTTTGTGTGATGTTTAATTAAAAGAGCGCTGCGCAATAACCCACCGAAGTAACGTAATAAAATCGAAAGACTATTTGAGATAAATTTTATTTTACTCCGCTTAGATCACATTCTGTCAATCACCCGTTAGCAGAATCCAAACAAAAAACAAATCTCTACAGTAAAATTGGAATTGAACAAAATAACCTCAGGTCACATAAGGAAAGGATATCTACAGAATAATACATGTGAAAAAAAAAAAAAGCTTTTGCAATTTTTTTTTTTTTTTTTTAAATTTCAATGTATTTTGCAGCATTTTTTTTAAATAGAAACGGGTCAGCCGAGACGGTAGAGGACAGAGCCCCTGCCCTTCGCCGTCTCGACCACGCACTTCAAGTGCGTTTTTCATATTGAAAGACCCCCTGGGTGCGCATTGTCGAGACGGCGGAGGGCAGGGGCTCTGAGCGCAGTACGGGCGATACCATGCTCCTTCGAAGGGTGTACACTCACTCGGTGCTTCATCGGCTTCACTCCCAGAGATACGGTCACGGAGGTCGAAACAAGCATAGTCATCACAGATTTTTTGGTCACTTGTTTCGGGTGTAAACTGCCAGAAGCGAAACTGCAAAATGAACCAATTAAAAAAAAAAAGAAAGAAATATCCTTAAAAATGAGAGCGCTTAATTAAGTTTTGCCTTGAAGAGTGAAACGCGATAGCTCAACATATAAATCCCCGCTCATTAGCAAGCCGTGCAAGCGCGTATGTGTGGCCTAGAATAAAGAAGAAAAAAAAGCGTATGCGTGGCCTAGTCGGTAGCGTGTCTGGTTCGAATCCCGCCTCCGCCTGAAATTCTTCATTGTCTTTCATTAAGGATTTAATTTATGAATTACTTTATGAATTACTTTATAAAGTGAAGTCATTTGTGACATGCGTCGGCCTTTCATTCCCATTACATGCCATGTTTCAATCACTTTCATTCGGCGCGTGACATTACGTAAGCGGTGTGGGTTGTTTGAACTTCCCGCGCGAGAATCAACATGTCAGTGACGTCATGACCCTGTCGACCAATCAGCATGACAGTGCGGCCTGATGGACTGTCAAAGGTCATGACCTATCGACCAAGCAGAATGATAGCTTTATCGGTATGTTGCAACCTCAAGGCACTCACTCTCTCGTTCTCACTTTTCGTATCGACCAGTGTCCGAAATCCTAGCCCTCAGCGATGAAAATGGGAAATAATAATCTCAAACCCAGGCTCTTGTAAAAGAAGGGTGGTGCATAAAACGTATTTTTTTTTTCTTTTTACAGCACTCCTGGCATCGGTGTTGTTTTTGGAGCTTCTCGACTATGCATTTCGGACGTTCTTGCGCTACGAAACGTGCGAGGGTTTCTAAAAAAAACACAACGGAGTCTTGCAAAAAGCCCAGTTCCCCCTACGGTGTCATGGCGTCAGCATAAACAAACATGGCGGCGCCCATGGATCAGAGCAGACAGTGGTCTATATAAAGTTACTGCTTTATGCACGCGGCACACACTCGGCCTTTGACAATAATTCACACAACCGTGTAAACCTTAATGGTGAATACGCCACGTGGTGACAAAATCAGTGAAATAGAAGCGCCTGTCACATATTTCCAGCCATGCCCACTTTGCCGCCTGTCAGACTCCTTGTGTTGAATAAAGGGCTTTACGTGCCATAAAAAGGAAGGACGTCTGGCCACCCTAGCTTAGGCCTGATAATTAAATTTGACAAGCAAGACGAATCTCACTTAAACAGCTTGAGATGAAGCCTCGGTCATTTTGCGGGCACCTTGGCTGAAATTTGAATCCGTAAATTGAGGATCGGTGTGCCGGCACTTTGCCTCAGAGCCGCCGAGAGGCGGCAGCCATGTGTCGCAAACAAAAGTATTTATCCGCAAGTCCTAGTGCTGGCGCATTTCAGGGTTCAAAGGATGCATTTAGATTGAAACTTCTTTCCATGCTTGGGAATCCTATGAGCCACAGGTATTGTCACTTCAACGACAATGAGACTGTGGTGGGAGACGCAGCGTCAATATTTGTTCGATGTGACGCGGAACAACGAAAGCCCCACAGGAGGACGCTTTAATTTGCGCGCCCTAAAAGTGCCGTGCAACAAAAGGGAGTTTTAGCCGATAATTTCCGAAAGCTTGATACAGCGCCGGACGTATTCTTCAAACCTGTTTCGAACAGGCAGTGCGAGGGGTGGAGACCAATATTCGGGAAACCGGTGTACAGTGTTGCTTTTCTGCATGGAAGAAAATCTTCTTAGCGTTCTCCGCTCCGAAACTGCGAGGCGGTTTGTATTTGGACTGAGCGAAACGTGCAGAGGATACAGGAAAGGAGGAGGCGGGCAAGAGTGGAAAGCGCTAAGTGTACACCGCCCTTTGAACAGATTGTGGTTTCGTGCAACAGCATCGGCATCGAGAGCTCGCTCTGAATAACCCGCAAGCCATGCTTCGAAGCGCGTGTTGAGAGATGTTTGGGGTCTGCGAACCCGACTTGCTGCAACATCTTGGTGCTGCGCGCAAATACAATCACAACTCAGCGAAATAAAACGAATGCTAAATCTTGTGCCACTCGCAGGTGCTCGTAGAGTGGCGCAGCCGTTTGGCGCATTAGTGATCGGATGATCGCCAACGTAAACAGTCGACGTTCGGCGAGTTGGTGGATTAGCCGCGAGCGCGAACGAAAATGGAGTTAATCCTAATCGGCTCTGCTGCCTTCGTCAATATATAGACCTTGCGTGCAGAGGTGCACATACCTATAGAGCTTTTCAGCCTCCGTCCCATGGGCGCTGCCATCTTGGAATCACGTGACGCGGCCGCCATAAGGTGGCTTCAACTCGTCGCTCCACTCTCCCCTCCGGGACTTGGCGAAGGCGTTGCATTCGCGTTTTTCGTCGCGCTTCACCGCGTTTCTCGACTTACTGTGAATTGCCACCTGATGTTTACATTTACAACTTAATTGCATGTCATCATTATGTGCGCGACGACATGTGCAGTTAATTTTGTAACCGATTTGGTCTATTTTCACCGTCGGCGTACCGGATACGCGTGAGGACGGAGGAGATACAGGAATGAGCGTCAGACCTGGCGCATATTGAGCCCAATTATTTATGACAACTGAAGTTTACACAGTGATAGTGGCAGAATATTCGAAATAAGTATAGTGCAATGCATATGTATAACCGCGCATTTAGTATCTTAAAGAATGTGACCAACATACTGCTCAGCATATGAAGCTACGTGTGTTTCCTGTAAGCCTCCGGCCTTGCCTTTATAACAAATTTAAAATAGTTGTTTTGGTTATATAGGACATATAAGATATACATGTGACGAACGTTTAACTCACATTTTATCTGATGCTTGGGATAATGTTAACGTCCACATCGGGCGATTTGTTTGTTCACGACATTACACCTAAATCCGTTAGACGGTCTTAAATCGTTTTTGCCATAGAAACGTTTGCTTGATTTGTTTATTTATCAATTTAGAGAAACTGTACACATGCTCGGACACATAACTGCCGTCATTAAAGGGTGTTAACATTTGTTTATACAAAATTTAGTTAATTAATTTTATTTATTTTAAACACAAAGACCCATGTGAAATAATCCGCCACAGGCAGCTTGAGAGTGCCTATAGGGCTCGCATTATGTGAGGCAGAAAAGAAGCCATCTGTATGGAAATCACCCAAGTTTAGGGTTTATTTTAAATCGCACCAGTTTGCATGGAGATCTGTCATGAAGGTTCATGAAGTGCCTAGCATTCGACTTCAACGAAACGTACGAGATCACTTCTCGATCGCACCGTTAATTGTATTTGACAAAGTTAATACAAAGACAAAATTTCATATTTCAATTGATGGGCCTCACTTATCTCATGTGCCAAGCAGGTCGTAATCAAATGTCAGTAAAACAAATAGTTCATTTTCTAACGACAAAGTTGTGAAATTCTGTTAATAAGTACTTTAGCAAGGTCCATGGCTAAAGGAATTTCGCACCCGACCTAGGACGCGGACTATCAATTTCAAAATATATCTTGAGTACTTTTTTATTTTTTTAAAGAAAACATCCCGACACAATATCGCTTATTTCTTAGAATATCTGCGTATAACAGGAGACGTTTCGAGTTTCTAAAGTTCACAGAAATTTGATGTCCACGAAAATCAGTCAGTGAACTTGCGACTTCATGTGTCTTTCGCGATCTAGGAGGTTTTTAATCAGATTGTGGACCTGCATTTTTACTATATATCTACTCATTAGTCTCTAAATTAGTTTATTTTTTGGAAACTAGGGTCAGTGGGTCAGGCCGTAGACGATGGGAATCCTCCTTGTGCATTATAGTCGTTTCGCCGCCGAACCTGACCAAAATTAACGACGAACATGACCAGATGCATCGCAAAGCATTCGTAAAAACGTCCGCGAATATGACTCATAACCACTTCGTGGTTCTCGAATTGACTCGGTACCACAGTTTTATTAGTTGTGCGCTATAACGGGCACATTTGTAGGTCGAAATTAATCGAAATTGACCTAACACACCAACACAGCCGAGAAGCCCGCTTATTGACAGCCCAGGTTGTATATTCAAGTGTTCTGTTTTTATTTTATTGAGCGTATTTATCCATGGGCTGTACCTGCAATAATGCCGAAGTTTTCGGCGCTGCAGGTTTTTTTTCTGTAAATAAATAAAAAAACCCGAAACCAACCAAATTGAAGCCACCCAATGGCGCGGAGTGCGTCAACGCCCTCCGGTCGGGTAACTACTGAGATGAAAAGGTCTATACACATATGCGTATTTCTGCGTGCACTGCTTCATGGATGAAGCTCTGCAGGCTGTCAGTTTTAACGATGCACTCTAAAAAAACAAATCAGTTCTTGAAAATTTCTTTGACGCCACAAGTACTCTTTGAGCTCGTGAAGAACGCTTTCGCTCCGTACACTAATGCCCCCTGGCGCACTAGAAAGGCCACTGGGCGATAAAAAACACTTTCGCATAAAAAAAAAAAAAAGATAAAATGAGCGATTTATAGATTTTTCGCGAAGAACCCTTTTTTTTTGGGGGGGGGGGGGGGGCTTAAGATAACATTTAGGGTGCAAAATATGGGCAAGCCGAAGAACCCGAAGGAGTTCTTTTACGACCAGATTTGTTTTCAGAGTTTAGAATCGTAAGGTGTTGTGAGACTTGGGGCTTGCGCCTTTCAAGCATTCGGTGCCGCATTAATTGGAAATTCTGACAGTCTTTTGACGACCTTGTCTAAGATAGGAACCGTTGTTAGTTTTCGGAATTATTTATTACTATTACTGCTCGGGACGCAGGCCAGATTCTAATATTCCGGGCCGAGTCTCGAACTGCCCGATGACGATGATGGTAACGACGAAGAGGTTAAATGATGTCATGATAATAACGCTGCTGGCTATGGAAGACGATAGTTCGTCTTAACAATATAAACATTATCTCTAATACCAGTCTTTTTTTTTTTTTTTTTGTTGCACCAAGGAATAAGGAAAAAAATCGTGCCCTACGAACAGCAGTTTAGTGGCTAGGAATGTGCCAAAAGCACCTTAGGCTCCGATCAGTTTCTGTTTTGTTTCTTTATTCTAAGTCGATTCAAGATGAGTTGAACTGAGTTTAATAAACACTATACAAGAAAAATATGCTGCGTACGACCAGCGTTACTAATTTTCAGATTCGGGAGTTCCACGTGGTGCGGTGGAACCCTGCTGCATATTGCGGTAACGTGACGAAGAGGAAACGGATGGCCAAGCTTTGACAGTCCATCAGGCCGCGCAAGATTAAAACCAGCTATAGCTGCGGATGCAATGTACTCGCTTTCCTGTAATTCTCAATGAGGCATCTATTTAGGGAGAATTTAATGACCCCCCTGCTCTTTTCAGGGCGTATCCCCTTGTGGCCCATAGAAAACCGCACATCTTCAGCGTTATCTTACAATATAAATGAGCGTGTTTCTACTCTCCCGCAGAGCCCCAGGGGGGGGGGGGGGGGGGGGTCTAACTAGTAATGGCTATTCACAGGGCTCGTTGAATAATTAGTGTAGAAATAATTGCTCAGGTACAAATTCAAGTCTGCGATGCGACTATTAAGCATGGTGTTTCATATGTTACATCAGGTAGAATGTCACATCGCAGAGCTTGGTTGTAGGTTGGAACGTTCGTGCGGCCTCTTCAACCACCGAGCTGTCTTCCCTTCCACCCACGTTTGTTGCGGACGGGCACACATTCGTCTACTCTCTACTGATTAACGCGACAAAGGCCTCGGTGCTCGTAACGCTCTGGTAAGGTTCTCGTCTTCTGACGAGACACAAGTCGTTGAAGTTCAAGACGGACCAACTTCCCCCGGTATTAATATTTATGGAAAGAAATTAGAGAGTTTTAGAATAATGTAGGCAATTTTAGCGCATACTAGCGCTTAATTTAGCGCTTGCCTTAGCGCACGCTAAGCAAGAAAGTTTTAGAAAAACGTTTCTCAGTCGCGACGCAAAAGCATGTGGCGCTTGCAACGCCACCAAGATATTTTTATTTCACACGCAATATTCTGTAACTTCAGAAAAAAAAAATCTTTTTGTCCCGAGTACCATTTTAGATTTGTTTAAACGTGAGAATGGGATGCGAGCGGTCGACCGGTCATGTCCGCTTGCGTCGCCTCGGCAAGAGAGGTCTCGTGTACGGACCTTCGCAAACCGCACCTTCGCCGAGGAATGTTCACGCGTCGCAAGCATCAAGTTGCCGGTGATCGTTGCCCACCTTACTGGATTTTCCAAACCGAATGCAATGTCGTTCCGTATTGAAAATCGCAGTTGCGAGGATGCCGCCGACGTCGAGCAGACGACGCCGTCAAAGCGGCCGCAGCCATGGTCCTCGAGCCGCCATTTTTCAACTATGCTCGTCTTGGCTTTAGCCAACTTCTCATCATGAATCCTCCTTGGAGGAGCGCAATCACTCTTTTCGTACTCACGCAATTTCCGAAAATTAGCGTTCGCTAAAATAGCGCACGCAAAGCGGAAAACGCGGTTCGCGTTCGGCGCATGCGAAGGGGCGACGACACTATTCTTTGCGTATGCAAAGCTTTAGCGTGCGCTATTCTAAAACTCCCTATTAACTTTTGACCTGCACCCACAAAAGTTCAGTCTGCTCAGTTTATTTGGAACAGTCCACGCTGCCAAAGAGAAAAGTGAACAAAAAATTACAGGACTTCAAAGTGGAACGCGATAGCTAAATGCACTAATAGGTTGGTTGAACTCAAATGCCATTTCGGTCAATTGGGCCAAAACTAAGTGTTTCCGAAATTCTCATAAACGTGTTGATATGTCCCCTAGAATTTCACTTCATTCGACACCGTGTAATAATTGTAGTTGTAAACCTTTGCCATACGATAATTGTGTAAAATATCTAGGATTATACGTGGGCGAACATTTATCATGGAATCAACATGTGAAATTTGTGACTAAAAGAATACGTGCCGTTTCAGCATATCTGTACAGAAGAAGAAGCTTGTGCAGCGTAAAAGACTACTGGTGTATAGGTCGTTAGCTGAATCAATTCTTCGATAAGGAATCACTGTATATGGGCACTGTTCTCCATACAAGACAAATGCAATAGACAGAATGATAAAGCATATGGTGAAAAACATTACATACGGAACTCCGTACGGAACATTAGATATGGAAGATAAAGCAAAGAAACTCAAAATTTTATTCATTAAAAATTTTTATAGATATGTTACGTTTATAAATTATTTCTATGATTCTACGTTCAAGGTTCCAGTGGACAAGCCTAGGGACCTAAGGCGCAAAGAAAGGTTTCAAATCCCCAGAATTTACACTCGATACGGAAAAAGATGCAGAACTCACTCTATTCCCACCTTATTTAATGAGCTTACTGAGCCTTTAATGAAAATAAATTCGATAAAAGTACTAAAAAAGAAATAAAAATTTGGTGACCTCCATAAACACTGCTTTACTTTCATCACTGTATACTTGCCTCTTAATGATTACGATAGTTGTGCTCATTTTGTTTTGTGTCGAATTTTGGCTCTGTTTTGTATTAATATTAGTATCAATGGCCACATCATACTCGTTAGATTTTTTTTTTATCATGATGTATTAATATGTATTTCACTGGATTGTCTGGTCCTACGCACAACCAGGATACTACTTTTGTAGGCCAGCATTATTTGTATGTATTTGTGAAGGGAACAAAAAACATTATTTATATTATTATTATTATTATTATTATTATTAAACCTCTGCTGCTTTTCAAGCCCTTCAAACGTGTTTCTATAAAAAAAGGCGGTATCTGCCTGGCCTAGTAGGTAGCGTGTCTGGCTCGAAACGTAAGGGTCATGAGTTCGATCCCGCTCCTGTCGAAGGTTCTTGGAATTTCTTTCTTCGAGGCAAACGAATTTGTACTCATGGACCAATCAGGAATTTCCCGTCCCGCCGCTATCGCTCTAAAACCAATCTGTCTAAATAGTGTAAGGTAAACCCCGATAAAGCCGTTCCGACCCCATGCCAATTTGCATGCCGGTTTTCATTCCAGCACTTGTCTCGTCTCTTGTTGCTCTCCCAAATCTAGAGACGAGAAACCGTAACGTGAGCTCCGTTGATTCCTTTTTGCCTCGATTTGTTCGATCTTTCACACTTTTCTAACAGTCCGAAGTACACAATATATGTGCTCCAAGTTTCCAAAGCAGTGATCGTAATCTCCTGAAACAACTTCCGGCTCTTTCGACCGTGTTTCAGCATTCGCTACCTTGCGGTCGGGCAACGGCTGATTTTGCTGGGATGTATATCTTATGAAGGCGAAAGCGTCTCATCGTTCATTCGACCTTCAAAGTCCTTGAGCGAAAGCACGTCGGCGACACGAAACGTGTTTACGTTTACGCCACAGCCTCCCTAAGTGTCCTCCTCTAGGCGTCGTTCTCGACGTCGTCCTTCAGGTCGTCCTATAGGTCGTCCTAGAAGTCGTCCTAGACGTCGTTCTTCACGTCGTCCTACACGTCGTCCTCTAGGTGTCGTCCTCTAGGCGTCGTTCTCGAGGTCGTCCTAGACGTTGTTCTAAAGGTCATCCTAGAGGTCTTCCTAGGCGGCGTCCTTGACGTCGTCCTCGACATCGTCTTCAACATCGTCCGAGACGTCGTCCTTGACTGGCTTTCGCCTTCCTACACTTAAGTAGTCTTATGTGTGCTCGTGTAATTTTTGCTAGCCATCTAGTTAAAACAACTTATCGGAGTTGGGAGAAACACTTGGTCAGTTATTGGTAAAATTGGGAGTTCATGTGGGCGCGGTGTGGGCTGCATTTTAATATAACTGTCCTCAACTGCCTGTTCCTTTTTTTGTGCACCTGTACGCTGAATGACACACCTGTTCCCTGTGCAACATGTGTTTGTTAAGATGCATGCAGATAATGCAAATGTTTCAGAGATCACATCTTATATATCCGCGGTTTTCATCCTATACCTCTCCGTTGTCTCCCTTTCTCCACTTGTAATGGAGGGGTCCCGGGTTCGATACCCAGACTAGGCGGATTTTTTCGGTCGCACACCAGTCACCTAGCTCTGTTGGGAGATTTCTGTTTTTCCTTTGTCCCCCTTTTTCAGGGATTATTTTCGTAAAAAAAACATGTTTTCTTTTCGGCTAATCTCCCCTTCCTGATGTTTTTGATTTATTTTGTTGAATTTTCTCGCTTTATGCTGCTGAATGCTCTGCTCGTATTTCTCCAGTTACTGCATTACGCTCCTATTTTTAAAAAGTAAAGCGTAATTAAAGTAATCCGTTACTAATATTCTGTAACGAAATTACATTACAAATTGCTTCCGAAAAAAAGTAACGTGGCAATCACAAAATACCTGAAAAAGTAACGGATTACAAGTAATCCGTTTCTTGTAACGGATTACTTCCCAATCCTGGATTTGAGAACGTGGACAGTCCGCACATGACGTCCCAGGCAGCACACAATATTGCGTCGATATTGGCGTCGCATCGGAAATGTTTTGCCGACACCATTTTGATCCAGACGATATCCGTGAAGTTTCGGATGGGTCGTGCCGACGCCATCATGCCATGGTCGCCGCAGTTTTTCGTTGAGTCACGTCGGGTTTGTGAATCGGCTATGAGGTATTCCAAACCCTCTTGACCAACTAAAACCGACGTTGAAAAAAAAAAGAAAAAGAAAAGAAGCAAAACGGCATTTGCTTACATTTAGCCCGAGAGCGCGACAGCCGCTTCAAGCATAGCAGTGGGGTGGAGCGAAACACGTGACCTCTCTCCGTAGTACACGTAGGACAAAAACGCTTGGACGATAATTTGTCACGTGACTCGCTCCGACGCGCTGATAAGTTCACTCAGGCCGTAGTCTTCGCCGTTTGCCAAGTTATGGCGATGGTGAGGGGGCCACGTAGGTCCAGTTTCCGAAATGCGCTCTTCAGTGTTCTGTTGATTTTTTGCATCGCAGTCGTGGCAGTTGTTTTTTGTCGCAAACGGCCGGAATACGTCCATGCCAACCCTTCAATAATGTTCGTTTTTTTTCGTCGGAGTCCATGGAAATAGTGTGATCTTAGTTAAGCGCGCTTCAATCAAACAAAAACGCAAAAAAAAAAAAAAACAGCTTTTTGGCGACTGGGAGACTTCCGTTAAATATGGGCGACCTTCTTTTTCATTGACTTTGGGCTAGTGATGCTCTGTGTAATGCTTTAGCTCTGTGCAGCTCGAGTCGAATTATGCATCTATCACGGATTACATGATGTTGCTGTTTCATTAGTAACTACACTGGAACCATGCTTTTGATGTCCTGCTTCCTTCTCAATCTCCACGGTCCTTCGTGTTTGATTTATGAGTTTTGCTTGGCATAAAAACAGGGATGATCCTATTTAATAACTTGCTTTCCGTTTTACAGAGAAGTATCACTTTTGTAAATGTGGCAAGAATAAGCTCCGTGTAATGATGGTGGTTTAATGTACTTGTGGTATCGATCGAAAACAGTTTTGTTT
>JABSTQ010007929.1:0-19892 GCA_013358835.2 Ixodes persulcatus | reverse complement strand
AGTGTAAACTTGGCGGTCCGGCATAGTTTCTAATTCTCAGTCCGCGCATTATCCCTCCTTTCTTGGCTCGCAAAGGTTTTCTCAACGTTATGAACGAGCCTTTCTTATAGGTATTACGCACATTTGACCTCGAAAATCCCGCAAAACCTTCGCTCTTGTGAAATGCAGTTCCATGGTCACCGCATAGATGAAGTCAGAATGCCAGTGCGTTCCCTCGTCCTAAGAAATTTTAAGAAGTTTTAGCAGATCCTGTCTCTCTCGGTCGTACTCGGTTGCAAGAGAGTGAACGTGCCTTAACTTCTCAAACATATAGAAGTCTGTTATTGCCTCTTTTATATGGTGAACATTGCTTTTTATGTGTCTGTGGGCTGGACAAAAACCAAATGCACAGGGGCGCGCGGCGGAACTATGATGATTACGCACGCAAACCGTCAGAAAGTGTCCAATTAAGTAGCTGCCATGTCGAGTAGAACGTGAAATATTACTTCGTTTTACCTTCGCCTTTAAAAGTGGAACGCGATGGCGTTAACGGGCCTCGTTTGCATCGCCTCCTCATTTGCCGTGCAAGCGTGCCTCGCGTGGCCTAGTCAGGAGCTTGTCTGACTCGCAACCGAAGGGTCGTTGATTCGAATCCGGCCTAAAATTCTTAATTTTTTTCTTTAAGGCGGCGGTCCCACGGCGGCCATCTTGAACAAGCCATTAGTTCAACCGCTAGATGGCGGCACTCATCCGTGTGGCCTAGAGTTCCTGTATAGGAGGTATTCACTGGACGCCATATTTGAGGTCACTGTTTAGAGCGCATGCCCAGAACGAGCTCCATTAATAGCCTGCTAAGACCGGCAACCTTGATGGTGCTAAATGCACGCTCCAAAAGGACTGCGGAAGCTCTCCGTCAGCACGCGCTCAGCAGCCGCGCACACAGATATGGCCGCCAGTGAATACTCCCTATAGACCTTTCCAAATAACGCCTTCTGGGCGCTGCCATCTTTGTCTTCTGGGCTGTGGAAGGCGTTCTGAGCGTGCGCAGTGGCTGTTCTTCCACGAAATGGTGAGACGCCACGCATGCGTACAGTCCAGTGACTCAGCATTTTTCGACTGGAAGATATGAGCTGGAACGGTCTATAGGCTCCCTACGGGAGCCAGAGTTGCGCGTTCACGCATGGCATGTGGATCCAGCTCCTCACGTGACTGAATTCGGCGAATAGCAGCGCCGCGCGTTCGAGGCGCGCGGCGGGCTCAAAAGCCTGGGAACGTACGCCGGGGCGCGTGCAACGTCTACTTTGCTGCACGACACTTGATACGGCTCCTCACGTGATCGGATCTCGGCGAATAGCGGCGAGGGCGGCACGCGGCATGTGGAATCAAACGCGCAACTCTGGCTCCCGTCTATACTTCGTCTCACCCTAGCATGGACTAACCGCGAAGGCTGTGCTAGCACGAGCGGCCAGCCTTGACTGCTTTGACTAGAGCACTTGCTGCACGAGCGCTCGTGCAGCCACCACGGCTTCATTCAAAGCGACTAGCTCGCGCTTTTAGCACGCGCGGCTAACAATAGTCCATACTAAGGTGAGACGAAGTATAGTGTGGCCAGAAAGCAGTCTCGTGGCAGTGATGTTCCTCCTCTGCTCTTAATTTCCTCATTTCTGCTGCTCGCCCGTGCACGTTCAGCGCTCAACGCGTGCCCCCGCTGACACAAATGCCAGCAAACGTGCCAGTGGTGCTATACTCTATTTCACCTTATGATGTACCGCAGGAAAGGCTACAAGCGCGAGCTCCTTGCTCTGGGGCAGACCTCGGCGGCACAAGCACTCGTGCATTAATTATAAACAAAAATAAACATATGCTTCCCATGAGAAACCTTCTGAGCCTCAACGAAAACCACTAATCACTAGGGATGCCACGAACTTTTTTCGAACCGACGTTTCGATGATCGAATCAAGCGGTTCGACAGGTTCGAAAGATTTCGAATTTTCGACCTTTCCATGTCGAGAAATTCGACGGAAGTCGAAATTTCGAACTTATTAAACTAAGAAGTTCGACGCTTTTCGAAATTTCGAACTTATTACGCTACAGACTTTCATGCTTGTCGAACTTTCGAACTTGATAGACTAAAACATTCAATGATTTTCGAACTTTCGAACCTCTTGCACTAAAAAGTTCGAAGCTTTTCGAACTTTCGAATTTCCTACGCTAAGAAATTCAATAAGTTTCGAACTTTCGCACTTCTTAATCTAAAGAATTCAAAAATTGTCGAACTTTCGATTCCTGTAAAGTCAAAAGTTCGACGAACTTCGAACTTTTAGGGTAAAAGTTCGAAGTTCGTCGAACTTCGAAAGTCCGGCAGGTGGGCGCGGCAGGTGGTTTCATTTGGATTCAAGCAGTAAGGTACATTCGTAATTTTTTTTTTTTTTCAATTTTACATGCGGTGCCGCATTCCTTGCGAGAGACAACGCCGTTTATTTCAATCATCTGGCATGCTTGGTTTTAAAGAAATAGATTCCCGAAGGAGCGAGGAAGGACGACGGGTTTTTGGCAATTGTCGTTTGTATAGTAGAGGTGTTAAACTTTTTAAGAATGATCTATGTATAGCCTAGGTAAGTGTCGTCTTAAGATATGATTATTGTTGTTCAAGACGAGTTTCGAAGAAATATCCAAACATGTATCTACGGGCAATTATGCCCTAAACTTGGTAATTTTTTTCCTCTACATTGTTTGAGGTATCGCATTTAAATTAACACCACAGACAGTACATATCATTACCATCTGCAGAATACAAAATAATGTATTTATTGTTTTTTTCACGTTGAGGAATGAATGAACTCATGGGAGAAGATTTCTAAAATTGTTCAAGCTATTCAGAGGCCCAAAACTATGAAACAAGTTTCTCCTACCAAAATGTCTACAGGCCAAAAGAAACACGTCACAGGAACGTAAAATAAGAAAAAAAAATTAAAAATGTTTTTTTTTACGTGCACGTAAAAAAAAAAAAACATTTTTAATTTTTTTTTCTTATTTTACGTTCCTGTGACGTGTTTCTTTTGGCCTGTAGACATTTTGGTAGGAGAAACTTGTTTCATAGTTTTGGGCCTCTGAATATGCAAGAATACAACACTTCCGGCGGGTTCTTGATAGTTTTTTTTTTTTTTTCTCTACAGCTTTTTATTTTTGCATTTATTGTTATGTTAATTTATTTATTATTTTTGAACAATGGCACAGTTATTTAGGTCGAAAAGACATAGCTTTGAACTTCTGAGCCACCGAGCATGTGACGAGTAGTGCCTTGTGACAACGAGTTTCGAACAATGACCATCTACGCGATCTTTTATGCAGTGAAGAGCGACAGTAGCTATACATATGCCTAAATAATTTCAGATTAAAATAAGCTCGACCATGCCCTCTTTCCCCGTATTGTTTACTTTAACAGTCCGAAATATCTGGAAGGGGGGGGGGGAAGGGGGAGAGACTGGAGCCCCCCCCCCTTTCCCCCCCGTTTTTCCTCTTCCGACGCCACTGGTATGGTAGAACGCTCCTCGACCTCAAGTTGTATGAGCTTCTGTGCTTTTTGCTCGGCGTTTCTTCCGTCCCGGAAAATAAACCTTTAAAGCAATCACAAACTAAAAAAATTGTCAAGGTGCAGGCGAGCTGATGTATGTTGATCATGATGCAAAATCCCGAGACTGGGAATGAAATTCGCAAGAAATAGTGTAAGAAGAAAGAAAAAAAGGGGTCAGGATAACGTCTTAAACTCAGCTGTGTTGAGTTTGAGACGTTGTCCTGAGCTGACTTTTCAGCTGAGTTGAGTTTGAGACGTTGTCCTGAGCTGAGTTTGAGACGTTGTCCTGTCCCCTTTTTTCTGTCTTCTTACACTTTTTCTTTCAAGTTTCATTCCCAGAGCTAAGTTTGAGGCGTTGTCCTGTCCCATTTTTTCTGCCTTCTTACACTTTTTCTTTCAAATTTCATTCCCAGTCTCAGGGTTTTGCATCATGTACAAACTAAACTTAGTATATGCCAGCGTCACTCGGGCGGCGTTCGATCGGATTACTACCAGCGTGCAAGGGGGTAGGGAGGCAGTTTGCCAGATCGCTTCAAGGTTTTTCTGAACCTCAACCACCTGCCTGCCCCTGGCCGTTTCGAACTGAATGAGTATCGTTAAACAGTGCGTTCGTGTGATCACGTCTTCGTGATGCACGTTAATGACCACCCCGGGCTGGCGGTCACAATTACTGATCTATGGACACACGTCACTCTGCACTGGCAAATATACCAGCACATCCGGGAAACTCGTCGTCTCATTTAATTGCCTGACCAACTTCGCGCAGTCTAAATATCACACCCGAACTTTTCTAAACCTGATTTCGTGAAAACCAGTGAGGCGTGAAAACGTTATTTGAAACTGAAACTGTGGCGGAACATTAAAACTGGACCTCGAACTTTGCGCACTTGGACTTTAAAGAAATTGGAAACCTTAGAAGTTTTTTTCTTTCGAATTTAGCCCTGAAAGAGAATCGAAACTTTCGAACTTTATGCAGAAAGAAATGCGAAATCTTCGAATTCATCGAACTTTATGTCTAAGAATTCGAAACGTTCGAATTTTCGAATTTCAGATCCAAAGAAATTCGAAACATTCGAATCTCTCGAATTTCAAGTTAGGAAAGTTCGAAATCTTCAAATTTCTCGAACCTCAAGTAAGAAAATATTCGAAATAATCGAACCCGAACTTTTAGAAACCGTGAAAGCTTTGAACTTTTCGAATTTGAACTCCACGATTTTTGAAAGTTGCGAATTTTTCGAATTCGAACCTTCGTACGGTCGAAAATATCGAAACTTTTCGATTTCGAACATCAGTTCGGTTTGAAAATATCGAAACATTTCGAATTCGAACCTAGGGTGGTTCGCGGCATCTCTACTAATCACCACATTTCCAACGTGCTTCAAGTTGTTCTACAATTGACTAATTTAGTGGTTTTAGGTGAGGCTGAGCAAGTTTCTAATTAAAACCCTATGTTTTTTTTTCAACATTTAAAAAGTTACTCAACAAATCTTAGTTAATTATTTGACTTATTGTGAAGATCAGCCAACTATTTTGTCCACTTGGCAGTAGAACTAACCTGCAAATACCGGATTACTGTACATTTCAAGACATATTTTTAATCAATCTGCTCGAATCAGAAACAAACGTCCTGTATGTCGTGCAGGATACGAATAATACGTTTTTGCACTCTTATGATTTGTGCTGCATCAGATTCTGTCGTCGAATTAAACGCTTCATCTTACCAAGCTGAAAAATGAACAAACGACGAACACAGCATTTAGGAAACGGCGTGTCAATTAAACAAGATATAATATCCATCTTTATACGGACTATGACACTAATCTGGGCAACATGATATGAAAACGAAAGGTTGGTATCAACAACCACCAAACATTTTTCCGTTTATTTTATTTATTTACTTAACATTTGCAGCCAAAATAATTAGTTACGCGATCATGGTGTCAAATACATTCGCCAGTGTTCATTATAGTAACACGAGCGGGTTGGCAAAACAAAAGGCACGTGCTAAATTTAAGACATTGTTAGGGTTCCGTTAGGGCCGTCATCGCAGATGTGATATCTTCGCCTCGTCTGGGGCGTAATGTTTCAAAGCCGGACACAGAATTTCATTGAATTAACTTTGCTTAATAAAATACGCGTTCTCTCGTCCGCTAGTTCCATTTTGTTTATTGTAGGGTACAGCCACCCGGCAACAGCCAGGCGGCGCCAGTGGAGTGAGAGCCCACGGTTATACCGTGTCTCGTTGTAACTTGGCAAAGGGTGAACGATAAGCTCCACATTGCATGCCGGCAGCTTCGGTATGCGCTACGTAAACGAGTGCAACGCACACATATTGGAGCATGATGCAGCGAAAAGTCTGATACTTCTTTGCAGTAAACGTTCGCTCCGGTGATACGTAGTCACGTTCCGATTGGGCCACCAGGGCCGTAGCCTCCGCCGTGCTGACATGTTATGCGATCACGGCTTCTTGGCCTACCCAGTATTTCTTGCTTCAGACACCAGGCTAAGTGGTGCCACCAGAATAATAGCTCACGTTTGAACAATGGAGCCGCCCCTCCCAGGCATACCCAATGTTTCTTGCTTCAGCCGCTAGATAGCGCCAAACCAAACAATATTGCAGGTTGCCTCTGTCCATCCTTCCAAAGTGTTCTTTGACGCATAGGTGGTGCTGCCTTCCGCCAGTCGGCGGCACTGACAACGTCATCACAGAGCTCTGTTCGGGAGCATATACAGTTACTCTACGTCAACAATGCGATCCTCCGCGATCCTCCTGACTACGTTGTCAAGTCTTTCGAGTCGGAGAATGAAATGAAAAGTCAGCTTTCACCTTTGAACACAGCACCTTACTCCACAAAAGTCCAGTGGACTTGGCGTTGTTGGAAAGCCTATCGTCGTGCAGACCCGTCGAGACAGCGGAGACGACCGTCTCTGCTGTCTTGGCGAATCCGGTACAGTGATGTCTCGTTAATATGAACTCTGCTGTTAAGCGCGAGACACATGGACGACAGAATCGTCCGATCCGACGTCCGATCCGACAGTCCGAACGCCGCTCCGAATTGCCGCACGTGACAGTTTGAGACACACGCTTCCGACCTTGCATGCGACGACCTTGCATGCGATACGACGATCCGTTCGGCTCCGCCCAGGAGATCCAAGCATTCCAGCGGAGGTCCGCGTTCATTGATCTCTGGTCCCAGATTGACGGTCTAGCTCGCACGCGCGAAGTTAGGAGCTCGTTCTCGCTAGCGCGTGCATTCTTTGCCTGGGCCATCTTTTTCGAATGGGTCAGCGGGATCCACGCGTCCGGCTTCTCGTCGCCCGTCTCGTTTTCTTATTCGTCCCGGTAGACCCTGTACGTCATCATGACGTCCGCGCTAGCTGTGCTGTCATTGGCTGGACGCTTCCGACAATCCGTCCGCCGTGCGAAATTATCTGGCACGTTGGACGCACGTCGGATCGCCGATCCTACGTCTGAAGCGACCAAACTTTTCGGATCAGGCAGTCGTATTGCCGGATCGGACGTCGGATCGGATGGATTTTTCGCGCATGTGTCTCGCGCTTTAGAAAGAAACCGCTTCGTACGTAAACACAATTTTCGGGAAAAAACTGACTGGATAGATACGACCATTTTTGTCTTGTTATTATAAATAACTCAAATTACGGTGCAATGTGACCGGTGAACGGAGGTGTTGATATTTATGCAGATGACACGAACGTTTTCTTTAAGGCCCGTCCACTTAAATCTTGGTTCCTTGCGACCTGTTAAACCTCTTGAAACGAGAGGACACAGTGGCGCCATCTATCGGGTTGCAGTGTAAACGTGACGGTTCGGAATATTTTCTATTTCTCCCGCGCATTATCCTTTCTTTCTTGGCTCGAAAAACTTTTGGAAACGTTATAAACGAGGCTTTCTCATAGGTATTACGCACATTCGACCTCGGAAATGCCGCAAAACCGTCGCTCTTGTGAAATGCAGTTCCACGATCACCGCATAGATGGCGCCATCTATGCGGTGATCGCCACTGTGTCCTCTCCTTTCAAGAGGTTTAACAGGTCGCAAGGAACCAAGATTAAAGGCCCGTTCACACTCTTGCGACCGAGTACGACTGAGAGAGACGAGATTTCTTAAAACCGTTAAAACTTCTTAAATTTTTTTAGAACAAGGGAACACACTGGCATTGTGGCGCCATCCATGCGGTGACCCTGGAACTGCATTTCACAAGAGCGAAGGTTTTGCGGGATCTCTGAGGTCAAATGTGCGTAATATCCATAGAAAGGCTCGTTTATAACACTGACAAAAGTTTTTCGAGGCAAGAAAGAAAGGATAATGCGCGAGAGAAATAAAAAAATATGCCGGACCGCCGAATTTACACTACTACCCAATAGATGGCGCCAGTGTGTCCTCTGGTTTAAGAAGTTTTAAGAAACCCAGGTTTAAGAGGTCACAAGAGTGTGAACGGGCCTTTAAGAGCTAGAGGTCGCTCGAAGACATAACAAACATATTCTTGGTGAATTTGTCCCATTGGCTAATATCAAATAAACTGCAACTGAACGAGTCTAAAACGAACTATGTAATATTTCGGCCTATCAATAAACGTGATAACGACGCCGTCATTAATAAATTTAGCAATGCAATCTTAGAACAGGTAACAGAACAAAAATTCCTTGGGGTTTGGTTTAGCGAAGAACTAACATGGAATACAGATGTTAGGCATATCAAGACATAACTATCAAGGTCTCTTGGGTGTATGTACATAATAACAAATTTATTACCGCTCTGGCTGAAAAAGTGCCTTTATCACTCACGGTTCTATTCTTATCTTTCATATGGCATTTTGGTATGGGGTACTACAATCACTGGAAACCATAATCAGCGTTTAGTGATACAAAACAGGGTTCCACGTATGTATGCTAATTACTCTGGAAACCTGCGGGGCTTTGACTGCGAAAAACATTACACCTTACATAACATACTAAAAGCAGACCAGGTTTATTATTTTAAACTAACGCAATTCCTACAGAACAAATAATCTCTATATTAAATTTAATGAAACTCTGGACGATCGCGGTTACTCCCTCCGGCACACCAAATGGCATATGCCTCGAATCAGGACTATGGAAAACAGAAATTCGACTACCAGATAACCGGTCTTCGTATACTTTGGGAGCAGAATACGTTTACTTGAACAACTTTGTAGAATTCAAAACCGACGTCAAGCGTTTTCTGATGTGTAACGGTATTACTTTCAGTGGGTAGTGTGTTTTCTGGTTTGCGTGAAGTTCGCTTCTTTTCTATTGATTTTTTTCGGAAAGGGGGGGGGGGGGGGGGGGGGGACATGCCGCCTGCGTTGTTGCCTATGGCTGTGTGAGTGTTTGATGACTGAATTGGGCTGCAGTTGTCGCAGGTGCCTAATTTGTCTGGCGCCTTCCGATTTGTGACGGTATCACCTTTGATGATGACTGGTGTGTTTCCTGGTTTGCGTAGAGTTTATTTTTTTTTAAGTTTTTTTTGTATTGGTGTGTACGCGGCATATGATTGCTTTTATTGATTTTACATTTTATTTATTGTTTTGGAGGGGAGACATACGTGCTGTGTTGTTGCGTTTGACTGTGTGGGTGTTTGGTGCCTGGGTTGTGCTGCAGTTGTTGCGGGCACGTGGTTTTGTGGCAATGTTCCTAGGTTGCGCGTTCTTTGGCAGCTGTTGTGTTTGTTGTTGCCTCTATCGAACAATTGCTGTACAGTTGTAGCGGGCGGAGATGGCTCGTCAGGCAGAAATGTCCTTTTCCTCTTCCGCGTTGCCGGAAGAGGAAAAAAGGAAGCAGCACAGCACCACCTAGCACGGCACGGGAACTACCAGTTCTCCGTTGCGCCGCACAACCAAAGTGAGCCTTCAGTCGTTTGAACGAAGCGGTACCACGATTGTACACTGCCAAGCACGACTCACGCAATTTCCGTAGCTTAACTGTGTATTCAAATACACTGCACACGCTTCAATGCAGACCTCAAGGTTCCGATGGTCAACAAGAGCATAAAAGCGTCGCGTTAAAATTCATCCTTGCGATATCCGAATCAATCCGAGGCCCGAGCAACGCAAGGTCGATTGTTTCTTTCGCGGTAGTATCAGCAATATCCCCGTCGATCACCAGTGAAATGCATACCGTTCCTTGGTATTTCAACGTTAAACCTACGTGAGAGACCACGCTGAACGCTGATGTAGATTTCAACCAGCTTCATGTGACAGCTCCCGCATCTAAAATCAACTCGAACAGACCAACGACAACGAACAACGAAGCGGACAAGCTTCGGCCGATGATGCGGCCCAGCTGGGGCCAGCAGCTGCCTGGGCGCTGCCATCTTTTCTGTGACGTCACGTATTTGATTTGGTCACGTAACGAGTAGTCACTTTTGCGTACAATGGCAGTGGCCTGTAGTGGGTCACTTTTGAGTGCAGACCGGAACCCCGGTTCATCGCTCTAAGCCCCTCTACCTCGTTGCGCCGACGCATTGTTGCTCGCTTGTACCGCCGTCGACGCTCATCCTTTCTTTTGTTTCTAGGCACAGGTTCGCCGATTAAATCTTTATTTTTTTTTGTTTTAAGGGGGTCGATCCGTTCTCATCTGCGACAGTTACGGACAGTTCGTTTCATCACACAGATGTGTGATGTTCGTTTCATCTGTTACGGACAGTTCGTTTCATCACACAGATGTGCACTGAAGCAAATGTGCTGTCAGAAATTCCTCAAGCGTATGCTGGCCTGCACTTCGATCTTGATACACTTCATGTCGTAGTCGCCGCACCTGAATCGGCTTCGCGGAGTTTCCTTAAGGCGTTCGCGTATACCTCGAGCGTTGATCAAAGCTGTGCACGGACACTCCTCGCTTCCGAAATCCCACAGAAAGTTGACCCCGAGAATAGAAATTTTGCCGATCGCCACAAACCTCACACAACGCGGTTCGTGTACAATTACCGAACCCGCGAAGCCATTCTGTCGTCTGCTAGGAATGCAAAACCGGCTATGAAACTTGATTACGGGTTTTTGTCATCACTTTATGGTACTGAGATGATGGAAAAAGTCTTCATGATGGAGATATTGAGATGACAATGCTTACAAAAAAGTTTACTTATTTAGCAACAATTTCCAACCTCACGTCGAGCCCCTATGCATTTGTTCATAACAACGGCCCTAGCAACGGTTTGTTTGGAGCGGAGCTCCATGCTGTGACGTCATCACTTATGGAGTCTATTCCGCAATAGAAATTTCGCGATGGAAATTTTGGGGAACGCCAGGGGGGCTGCAGCCAGCAGGCCAGTAAGCGGTCCCCAAATTATTTAGAGAGACTACAATACAGACAGTTTCCAACTACTTGATCCAGGTCATGTGGTGTATGGGCCGCGTTTTCAATACGGGCTGCGAGGAGGTGACGAACGTGTTGGTCGTCTGCGGCAGTCCCCCTCCTCCCGCCCGCTTTCCTCCTTGCAACGTGAAAACGCGGCGCGTGCGCACCTGCGACTCATCCTCACCGGAGGCATCCGCCAATAAATTACCATACACCCCATGGTTTGACATGGTCCTTCTCTACAATGTATGCTCTTTAAGAATGCATATCGCGCCTCGCGCCCATCTTTTATCATTGCGCGCATGCGGCGCCCATTACACTTCCCCTTCTAGCCATCACAACGGTACTCCAACAGTTACACTTTATTTATTGACTCATTTTTCACCAAATAGCATTTCTTGCGTAACAGAACTGTGGCATTACTTAAAAAAAAAAGTGATAATGAAATAGACACGTACATAAAATACTTAGTGAACTAAATCACATTTACGGACCCACAGGCAACGAAAACAAAGTAACACCTGCAAAGAATATTTTTATGCCCGCACACATGAAACACCCTACAAACACTTCTCCGGATTTCCACCCGCAGAGTAGATGGCAGAGACTACTACGCCGTCGACATTACACTCCGTCAGAAGGCACCACGTTAGTTTCCGCGTGCCTGGGGACAACTGCTTCGTACAGGTCGTTCCTTCTCTGTTTGGCGAGGGGCAGCTGGTGTCTCACCGAATCCAGATAGTCTATATCGACATCAGCAAGCACGATTTCTTCATCGACCCCAGCCGACCGGACCACCTTGCCAGTGGGATCTACCAGCATGCTGTGTCCCCCAGAGGACGTAGTAGGCCGTCTCGTCCCTGGAGGGCGACACGGACGCCAAGTAGACCTGGTTGTCGGCCGCCCTACCCCTTGACGTAAGCTCCCAGTACAACGGACCGGTGTACATGTTGAACGCTCCCGGATACACTAGCAACTTGCAGCCGAGCCGCTCGTACAGCTCGGCAAAGGACGGGAACGCGATGTCGAAGCATACGCCGACGCCCACTTTGCAGAACGGGGTGTCAAAGGTGGTCACTTTGTCGCCCGGTGTTAAGAAGCCCGCCTCGCTGAAGGTGAACTTACTGGGGACATCGGTCGCGTAGAGGTGTACCTTGCGGTGTTTGGCCAGCAGCGAACCGTCCGGTCCGTAGGCCAAGCAGGTGGTGTAGAGTTTGTCATCCTCCCTCTCCGACAATGTTCCGCCGATAAGGTAGACCTGGTTGTCACTGGCCCAGCGTGACAGCATCTCGCTGGACCTTCCGGGAATCGGCTCGGCGTACTTTGAGATGTACTTCGGCTCGTACGGGAAGCTGAAGCATTCTGGAAGGCAGACCATCTTCGCTCCCGCAGACGCCGCCTCTTTGATCCGCTCACTGGCTCGTTCGAGGTTTTTCGAAATGTTGGGCGTCACCGCCAGTTGTAGCAGTGCAAGACGAAACTTGTTCATCGCCATGATTCGGGAATCGTAGCAAATATTCACTTGGCTTCACGGTTGCGATTAAGGGCGCGCGATACAACAGAAACGATGTGCTGCCAGATGTGTATCATGCGGGATCTGCGAGTTACAGGTGCGAGCGGGGCCTTTATGCCCCAGGCGCAGTGATCTTTTGTTTTATTAATTTGCGTTTGAAATCACGTGACATCAACGGGGCCCCACCCAGGAAAGGAGGCCTGCGCAAACCGTCGTACTTCAGGCGTCCCAGACCCTCCCCCTAGCGGCGAATATGCTCGTGTCTTATCCTTCTGCATCCGCTCCAACATCCTGCCTCCAGTTATTCGTGCCCTGTTTGGTGGCTTCCCTCCCTCACACAACCATGGAACAAGGCTGTGCAAGATTCTGCGCAGCGAATGGAGGAGACAGGCTCGGTTCTACAGGGACTGTTTGCACTCAAGTATCTTCAGTGACGACAACTTGGGACGAGCCCGGCAGAGATGGCGTGAGTTTTCCCGGTTACTTGACCAATCTGCTGAGGCCTGCTGGACCAATGTGTTGGGCGGTCTCCGTCGCCTGGTACCTCGCAAGAAGGATGCAGGGAACAGCTACAGGATTCACTGTGACGGTGACATCGACCTCCCCGAAGACGTCTCGAGTACGCTGAAACTTGGTCCTAAGTTCGCAGTGCAGCCGAAGAGGGACGCTGCAGAGCTCCTTACCTGTGTTCGTGAAGTGGCCAAACGGGTGCCGGAGGACGACAGCGTTTCCTGTGTAGCCCATGGTGTCAACGTGGTCGCAAAATGCGGCCGGCAGCGCTCTGACGTACGGCTGCAACGTGTGGCTACTTCTCTCAAGGACCTTGGCCTCTGTGTCCTGCCAGCAGATAAGGAGGGCGGGTTTGCCGTTCTCAGGCATGAATCGTTCCGCGCTAAGGCCAATGAAGCTGTGCTAGCAGTCTTCAAGTCCGACCGAAAGGTGTCATTGAAAAAGGTCAAGTGTCGCGCTAAGCAGTTGTGCGAGCAGCTCAACCTTATGAAAACTGTCAAGCAAATAGAGAGCAGCGACAATGTCTCTCTCGAAATGTTTTTTTCCGCAAAGACTCATAAGATGGGATGCCCGTTTCGCGTGATTGTTTCTGAGGCAGGGACGTGGCAAAGGTGTGTCGCTGACTTCTTGCAGGACAAGCTGAAATTGCTGGACGTTGCCGACCCATTTCTTACAAAAGATTCCGCCGCCGTAATTGATTTTTTCAAGACAAATGACCATGCAAGTTTAACTGCCTTTTCTGTCGACATAAAAGATTTGTTTTATTCCTTGCCTCATGAAGGTTTGCTGTCCAGTGTCGAGGCAGCCATTGATGACTTCGGGGCGGTCGGTTTTCAGAACGCGTGTGGTGTGAGCACGAGTGGATTCTTGGAACTTTTATCTTTTATCTTACTTCAACCTATGTTTCATTTGACAATAACATTTACCTGCAAAAACAGGGTGTCTGTATTGGATCGTGCATTGCACCAGTTTTAAGTGATTTGTTTTTAGCCCGTTGTGACAATGCCCTCTTTCAGCGGCTAGGTGAGCTTAAAGTGTTGAAAATTTTCAGATACGTCGATGACTTTTTAATTGTTTTAGACACTTCTTGTTTTATTGACCCTTCATCCATGAATAGCATTAATGCCGCTTTATCGTTATCGTTGTCTCACCCTGTTGTGTCGCGTATCTTGACCGCTTTTAATGTCTGTTTTGCGCCGCTCAATTTTACGTTTGAATTGCCCGAGCATGATAGCATCAGGTTTTTAGATTTGCGGCTTCGTTTTGTAGACGATCACGTGTGTTGGGTGTACGAGCCTAGAGCCAACAAGCCTCCCTTGCCGTACAGCTCGGCACACTCTAAACTGGTCAAGAGGAATATTGTGCTGTCTTTCTTGTCTAACGCTCTCAGGAAGTCATGCTGGCACGCGCTGGATGAAAGCCTTGGCAAGCAGGTCGGCCGTTTGGAAGCCGCGGGTTATCCCAGGCAGGCTATTGTTTCCGTAGCAGAAGGGTTGCATCGAAAAAGAAAAATTGAGTCTAGTTTGAGCGATGAGCAGAAGGCAGATAACCAAGGAAAGGACAAAGAAAGAAGAGCTAAAGAAAAGATAGCTGTCATTCCTTACGTACATAAAATCTCGCATAATCTCAAGAAAGTTGGGCAACGCTCAGGGGTCAAGGTCTTGTTCACGGCGCCTAACAAGCTTTTGGCTTTGTGTAGGTTGAGCTGTCCCACGCGGGCGCGGAAACCGATCTGCGCTATCAAGCACAGAGATGCGTTTGTGAAATGCCGACGTAGCGTTGTGTACAAAATTCCTCTGTCGTGTGGCAAACACTACATTGGCCAAACCGGCCGATGTTTGAACGTTCGCCTACTAGAACACAAGAATAAGGTCGGGAGCGTTGCAACCGACGGCCACCTGGCTGCCCACTGTAAAAGATGTGTCTCGGGAAACCAGTGTCACCCCCTGTACAAACAAACGACCATCTTGTATTTTCATCGCTCAGGCCTCACAAGGGAGATAGTGGAAGCGGCCGAGATTGCAAGGTCGGGGGATCAATGCGTCAGCAGGCCGTCTGTAGCTTTATCAAAAATTGAATTAGAATTCTTATCGTAGGCGGCACGTCACTTTTCTTCTTTGGCTCTCTTTTGATGTTTATCTTTCCTTTTCCACTCTTTTCATGCGCCCAGTCTTATATAAGTGCTGGTTCGACAATAAACTTTTTGGTTTAAAGTTAGCGCTTGTCCCGTCCTCTCCTCGTCCCGTGTTTTTTATTGTGCGCTTGTTGTCGAAGTGAATATGCCCAACCACCCCCGAACTAGAGTGAACAGGCGCACGGCTGGCGGTGCGAAAATGCGGATGACAAGATTTTCGTGATTGTTTTTGAACCACCAGCCTCGCGAATGTTGCTCGAGGAATAACGTTGGCACGCGCCCATGCTCCCCACCTGCTTCAGGTCCCTGTGACGGTGACTGCATTAATGGTTTTCTATGACACTCAGGGGGATCGGTGGCCGAGTCATTCTTTTTCCGTCACTCGTCGAGTACGGACGCAAGAAGGGCAGGCTCCCATGGAGCTGTGATAACGGCCCCCGCGAGCCGCGGTGACTCGTTTATCGGCAATATCGCTGCTACCCTACCAAGGATTGCCGTATCGTCTTGCCTTCGCTGCCCTCCGGAGAGGCAATGAAGCGTGCAGTTATTCTGCACTGCGACATCGCCGGACGAGCCTACAGGATCGAGGATTTTCGGCAGCCGCTGAAGGACGTCGGCGTCATCCAGGACGTGGGAAGCGTAGGTGCGTACAAAATGTCGCACGTATGGCTCCTCAACACGCGGACGGACTAGGCAAAGAAGAAGCTTCTCGAAACCGGGCAGCTCGTCATCAAGGAGAAGACATTTATTTATTTTACCCTCAGGGCCAAAGGCGTTACAGAGGGGAGTGGGTTAAAAAACACATAGAAAAATACACAGCAGCAAAACGGCAGGAGGACTATAGTTGTGTGAAGCAATACATATTAGTCAAGGCATTTCTAAAACTCTTGCTGTCCACGATTTCGGCAACATCCATGGGAAGGTGATTCCAATAAAAAGAGGTGCTGGGAATAAAGGAATGATGATATGCGTTAGTCCTGCAGGATGGAATGCCGACTTTGAATATATATGATCGTTCCGTGCTGAGAGATAATGGGGTTGTGTTAGTAGCCTTTGCTTGAGAGATGAATTATGATGATTTAGTTTGTTGAACAAACACAAGCGAGACACTTTTCTGCGCATAGAAAGATTAGGCGAGGATAAGCTGATTTTCATTACGGTTACGCTAGCGGTGCGATGGTAATTAGAAAGAATAAAGCGGGAAGCACGATTTTGGACGGATTCTAATTCAGAAATGAGCGATTCAAGACCGGGGTCCCAGATAGACGCAGCATATTCAAGCTTATTCCGAACAAGGGTTTTGTAAAGAATGAGTTTCAATGACATAGGCGCGAGAAAAAAGTTTCTTTTAAGGTAACCAAGCATGCGATTAGCATTGTTAACGATATGTTCAATATGAGCTTTCCAGGATAAATCACAAGTTATGTGCACTCCCAGATACCTGTAGGATGGCACATACTCAAGAGGAACGTTATCAATGGAGTAAACAGGACGTGTTGTGTTAAAACGAGACACACGCATGTATTACATTTAGCAGTATTTAATTTCATGCACCACAAGCTACACCATTCAGAGATAGAGTTAGCATCAGACTGAAGAAGAGATATGTCGGAGTCATTAGTAATTTCACGATAAATAACACAGTCATCTGCAAACAGACTGGCAGATGTACATACATTGTTAGGTAGGTCGTTAATATAGATAAGAAATAAGAGAGGCCCAGAACAGAGCTCTGGGGAACACCCGAAGTGACTGATGAAGGTCGGGAATCCACATCATTGACAGTTACAAACTGCGATCGATTAGTAAGAAATGAACGTAGCCATGCACCGACGTTAGGGTCTAAATTAAGTTTGATAAGCTTTTGAATAAGAAGGGAGTGAGAGACCTTGTCGAAGGCTTTAGTAAAATCCAGGAAAGTACAGTCTACCTGAGAGGCGCGGTCAAGAATGGAATGAAGGTCATGGGTAAAACACAAGAGCTGAGTGTCACAAGAAAATGATTTCCGGAAGTCATGTTGAGCATTACAGAAGTAAGAGTTAGACTCTAAAAAATTAGCAAGGCGAGAGTATATGATATGTTCAAGAATTTTATAGGGTATGCTAGTAATTGAGATGGGATGATAGTTAGTTGGAGAATGTCACCTGATTTATGCAAAGGAATCACTCTCCCAATCTTCCAATCGTCGGGGATAAAACCAAGCTCTAAAGACTGCCCAAAAGTTTGTATAAAATAATTGCACTGTAAATTTTCGTACTTTTCAAAAATTTAGAATTGATGTTGTCAATACCAGCAGACGACGACATTTTGAGAGTACCTATCACATTGGCTATGTCTATAGTGTCAATACAAATTGAATCCATTGGAAAATATGCACTGGTAGAAAATTCAGGAATACAAGAAATCTGAGAGGAAGAAAACGTCAACACAAAACATTTCGTTGAAGACACTTGCACAATCACTGCTAGGAATATCACCACCATCAGTATTTCTGAGAGACACGGTACACTTATCATTCTTATTTACAGAGTTCCAGAATTGTTATGGATTATTAATCAGCATGCTGGGCAAGGTAACATTAAAAAAACACATCTTTGGCTTTCGTAATGGCTGTCTTATAAGCACTAGCTGCGGACGCATAGGCGTCCCAACGCTGGTGAGAGTTGCGAGCGTTTTGCAGATCGAAAAAGACGTTTCTTCTTTTTAGACAATCGTTTAAGGGATTGATTAAACCATGGAGACTGGCAATTATAAGTAACGAATCTTAGCGGTATGAAGGTGCTCATGAGAGAATCAACTTTGGATTTAAATAGATTCCAATTTTCTTCCAGGGAGCGATAAAAAAATTAGGGTAAGTAGTCATTTAAGAAAAGGCACAACTCACGATTAATTGATTTGAAGTCCGCTCTCTAATCATCTCTGACGCGTTTCGTATTATCAACAGCACGAGATCCTGTAACCTTAAGCTCAAAATGAATCAATGAGTGGTCACTCAAGCCAGGCAGACAGGATACAGAAGAAACAATGTCGGGCACAGTAGAAAAAATAGGGTCTAGAATGTTTGATGTAGGTGAAGGGATTCTCGTAGGTTGCGTAACAAGTTGGGAAAAATTGAAATCAAGACATACTTGTAAGAAGTCGTAACATTCCCTTGAAAAAGGATTCGAAAATGGTCGTTCGCTCAACCACTTTATGTTGGGATAATCAAAGTCGCCCAGTAAAATTAGTGGGAGACTAGGAAAAAGAACAGAAACTTTATTGATAGCATCATGTAAATCTTGAACCAAGTTAGAGCTACTGGACGGGGGACGGTAACAGGCTCCCAAATCAACCCCGAGTGGCGCAAGCGAAGATGAACAAACACAATTTCAAGTTGTTACTTATTTCAACAGGGATGATTCAAAGCAGTCAGACACAGCAAACAAGACGCCCCCACCGCACTTTTGGCCTCTATCATGCCGGTACACACTGAAACGCTTGTTACCATTGAAAAGTTCGCCGTTATCAACCTTCGCGGAAAGCCAGGTTTTAGTCAAAACGATTATGTCAGCATCAGTGGGAATCGATAACAGAATATAAATCGTTCCTTTTTGGAAGAATGCTACGAATATTAGTAACAGAACAGAAACTTGTTTGGCAACGATGACAAGCCACTGCCCCTCACGACTCGTCATTGCCGGGCGCTGGAAGCCGAATCAGTTAAGTCGTTATCAGCTGGTTTTTGATAAACCTGAGTACGAGACGTGTCTGCAAGCTCACAGACACTGTTGATAAGGGGATTATAACTGAAACACTCATTGTTCATAAAGAGCTTGTTATAGCGCAATTTAAATGTACCGTTGTGTGATTTGCGAAATTCCACAAGCTTCTTCCTAGCATGTCTCGTAGCGGGTGAAAAATCTTCTCTGACAGTTATGCCGCTATAGGCTTCAGTTTAGCACTTGAGAATGAAATTTGTTGCTTCATTTTAAATGACAAGAATTTGACAGTGATCGGTCTGCATTTATTTACTGAAAATGCGCCAAGCCTGTGCGCTCGTTCAATGGTGTCACTAAGGATGACCAGGTTGAGAGGAGTCGCTATAGCATTCAGCAATTTACCTTCTGCTTGAGCCCAAGTTTCCGACTGAGCGTCATCCAAGCCATAAAAAGCAAATTATCTCGTCGAAACCTATCTTCTAGATCTGTTTGACTAACCGCAACGTGGAATTATCATTTAAAAGGGACGCAACTTGTTGGCGCAACGTTACTGGCTCTTGTTGGACGACTTCACAAGCGGTGCTTTTAGTCTCGACGGTAGATAGTCTCTTATCGATTTCCGTGACTTTACCCTGTATTGACTTCTGATTTATTTTAATCTCATTTACGGATTTGATTAGTCCGACTGTTCATTATCCTTTTTTATCGTACGGGCATTGACACCTTGTAAGAGAGTGAACATATCATTAATTGTTTTTAGTTGTGCCTCTGTCCATGGGACACCCTAGCCGCGTGGGCCGGGATTCAGCTCTACGTCCCCGGACAGTAGGATAAGTTGGCCGACCGCGTCAACACATGCTCAAGCAAAGACAGCAAAATCCCTGCCTTGTCATCGGCCAGTAAGGCGTGAGCTCCGCATAAAGCTGCATGGATGTCTTTCGACGTTAGCAGCGACGCCATACGACGAGCTTTTGCGGAGTTCGGCGGTCGTGAAGGAGGTGACGAGCGACAAGTGGAGGGTCCCGGACTTGGAGCACGCCGAGTCGACAACGACTCGTCCGCCTGGCGCTGCACGAGAGGGTGTCACACTGACCGCATCCCGCACCAGCTGCGCCTCGGCGGTGGCACGGTCTAGTGGCAGTTCCG
>JABSTQ010007928.1:0-31240 GCA_013358835.2 Ixodes persulcatus | reverse complement strand
CGCATTTCTATAGTTCTTCACAGTTTCCTTGGAGTGCGATGTAGTTCGGCACCTTCAGAGATACTGTGTTGGTGATTGAGTGCAGGCCATAAAACGTAGGCTGTTATTAGTGCTTGACGCCGCACAGGACGTATCTAAGGATGTTTGTCAACTTATGTATTCCAGAACATAATTTTTACGTGTTTATTTGTATACGCTTTCCACCTTGCGCATGTTGTCACCAATAAAAAGAGCAGATAAATTTGGAACGAAAAATAAACATTTATTAGGCGCACATGTGCCTGGAAACCTAAAGAGAAAGGTGCCACGCATCTTGCGTCGGCAACAGAAGTGTGATGCCCGAAGCATTAGGTTACCGCTACTTTCATATACGCCGCATTTTCAGAGATGATTAACAGGAACCACAGACATCAATAAATAAGCTCCGATTTCTTAAATTAGTACATAATTAATAAATAAGGATCCGGTTAAACTGATTGAACCCCATTCCTCTGCCTGACAGCCGCATCCGGTGCCAACTCCCACCACGCAAGCGGCTTTTTTTAATCATTTTTTTTTTTTTTGTTTCGACGATGACACAATGCGGTGACACACAATCGCGATAAAACACTAAAAACACCTGACATCTTGGCTATTGTCGAACGTGCTAGAAGTCTTTGAGGGACAAGACCTCAGAAGTGGCATCCACTCGGGCGTAGGTCGCTGGCCCTTATATTGCCACGCGCGCAGCTGACCGTTACGATCGTGCCCGTGGCCCATCCACTTCTGCTTTAACCGAGTGCGGGACGTGGATGACAGGCTCCGCCGGAGCAGCGATAGCGGCCCTGTCGGGCCGCAGTGACAGGAATGACTCTGCGCCTTCGGAGTATCAGATAATTTTGCCGCCTCTGCCACTGGACCTACGTGCTCAACACCGTGTTTCTTCACGCCGATGTCCGGGGACGCCCGTCCGTGTGGAGGACTTCCGCGACACCCTGAGTTGTCTGGCGCTGCTCCCGAGGTTCTTACCTTAGGGGCATAACAAGATGAACAACGTCTGGGCTGTGACTTCAGGTCACCCGAGGGGAGCGGAAAATCATCGCTGCGGGCGACCTCGTCGTCAAGGGACGGCGGTGCGTCGTCATGGACCCGGAACAGGACGTCCGAGTCAAATTCATTGTTGCTTCATTACGCTCCGACGACGAGGTGAGGTGGCACTTGCACCGTATGGCTAGGTGATCGACGTAGGAACTGAGAAGTGGCGGGTTGAAGGTGTCATGGCTGCGGGTCGATGACACGCACGGCTGTTATCCGGCTCAAGCCAGGGATAGGGTTGAAAGACCTGCCCCACCCGCTTTTCCTGCGCTGTCAGCGGACCGGCCCATCCGCCTGGACTGCCGTGTGCCGAAGTGCGCAACCTGCGGTTTCGGCCATGACGCGGATCACTGCATCAAGACCTACGCAACGGCCACATGTTCGGTGGATAAGACGCCAACGCCGAGCATGTCATGGATAAAGCAGACGCGCAGGAAGCCTGGAAGGGACGGCCCCCACCACTGAGTCGCCGGAAGCGCAGGGAGGCAGGTCGACCGAGCCGCGTCTGAGCACCCGCTGAAGGTGGTCGCTACTTCGTCGGCCGACGCATCCTCGGAAACCGGAAGAGGCGCCGACCACAAAGACAAGACGGCGACAGAAATGAATCTCCGACGTTGAAGAATGAAGGGCCTCATTAAAACACTGCGGTTCCACCGGTTAACGAGGTTCACATGGTCGACGCCAGCGGGCTGGCTACGAAACGCCCGCATCCTGAAGACTCGGACTCTAAGCAAGTTGACGGCAGACCGACCGTGGCGGAGGCACCGGTGAAGGCGGCACCGCCTAAAATGAAGCCGCTTCGACCCTCTCCAAAACCTGCGCCCGAACCCAGGAAACCGGACAAACAGGCCGGTTGATGCGTCCCCGGGCAGCTCCAGGTGAGGTTACGGCTCCCAAGCAAGTCACTTACACGCGGGGACGTCTAGCCTTATCGACAATCTGAAAGTAGCGACGTTAAATGTTCGCGGTTTGCCTCCCGTCGCAAACAGTACCAGGTTAGAAGGCTGCTATTCGATAATGGCATAGACGTCCTCGCGATTCAGGAGACAAAGGTTGAAAGCGATGAGGCAACCGCTTCCCTGTTGGCCCCTTTTTTACATTACTTCGAGGTGTGCGTCTCTCGTGCCAACGGACTGTCCGGAGGATGTATGTTGTTTTTAAAGAAGTCTTTAAACGCGCGTGACCTCTCCCTCACTGTTGATAGCGAGGGCAGATTTGTTATTTGTGATTGCAGCTTGAGCAATGTTGAATACAGAATAATATATTTGTACGCGCCAAACGATCTTAATTCTAGGAAATTATTTTTGACAGGATTTATGCTTATCTAGACTGCCGAAGGAAAATCATTATGTTGCGAGATTTCAATTGCGTTTGTGACGTAAGAGATCGCTCTTGTAAAACACGGCAACGTGATATTAGCACGGGTATTTTGAATGAAATAGTTACCGAGTTCACTTTATATGATGTTGCAAATTACCAAAGAAAAGATCAGGCCTTGCGGTACACGCATTTCCAAGGCACAAGTCATGCCCGTCTCGACAGAGCTTACGTGTCGATTGAACTTTTAACTGGTTTCAAAGACTACAGTGTGTCACCCGTTTATTTCTCCGACCATGCGTTGGTTTCTTTCTTTGTCGGGGGAAAACAGAAAAACGCCGGCTTTCAATGGGGATTATGGAAACTTAATAACAGCCTGCTTAAGGACGACGTGTTTAATGAGTCTATAGAAGCATTATTAGTAAGGATGCCTGACGGTAGAGAGTGCCCCAGTGCGAGGTGGGAATGGTTTAAACGGGAGTTTAAGCTAACTGCTATAGAACGTGCTAGTACGCTCGCGTACTGGAGGAAAGCAGAAGAAAAGCTGCTGCTAGATGATCTTCACCGCATTTCGAAACTAGAATGTGAACACCCCGGACAATTTACAGATTAGCTCAGTTATGTGAAACAAAAAAATAGCTGAATTTGAAACAAAAAAATACAAAGGAGCACTCGTAAGAGCTCGGGTGGAGAAATACACTCTGGGTGAACAGTCAACCAAACGGGCACTAAGCGCAGAAGCCAAATATTCAAAAACAAAAAAATATCACAGAGATAGATTACATGGGCCTGTCGAGTAGTTTCCCTGCAGTTATAGAGAAGTCTTTTATCGAATATTATAGCAGTCTGTTTCTGCGACGGGAGCATGGCAGTGACTCGCAACTTAAGGATTATCTGGCGGGGATGCCTCGTCTAATTGATGAGACAAAGGAATGGCTGGAATCTCCGATAAGTGTGGAAGAAATCGCGCGTGCAATCGACGATTTTCCATCAAAAAAGTTTCCTGGGCCTTACTGTCAGACGCTGGCTTTTTATAAAAAGTGCAAAGACGTAATTTCAGGCCATCTTCATGCTGTAATAATCGAGGTATGTGACACAAATACGATACCACCGTCTTTCTTAATCACACACACTGTTCTCATACCTAAAGTTGATGATGAACAAAAGTTAAAATATATAAAAAAATTACAGGCCAATAGCCCTTGGTAATGTTGATTACAAGGTTCTAATGAAAGTTTTAGCCCGGCGGTTGCAGAACGTTATTTGTAAGATTGTGGGTGAGCATCAGACTCGTGGCATCAAAGGTCGCTCAATTCTGACAAATGTTCACATTGCGCGTAGAGATATGTGACGAGGAACTAGACCATGTCGCTGATTCAGATCGACCTAGAGAAGGCCTTTGATCGTGTGCAGCACAGTGTATTGTATAAAATATTACAACACGTTCGAGTAGGCAAAATAATTTTGAGTTTTGTTCGCTTGGCTTATACAGCATGTACTACCCAGCTGATAATTAACGGGAAGCTCACAACGCGTATTAGTGTATCCGTATCCGTCAGGCAAGGTTGCCCACTGTCCCCGTTGCTATTCAGTATATTTCTCGAGCCCTTTTGTAGAAACATAATTAAAAATAGACTTATAAATAGATTTTCTCTCCAAGATATAGAAGTCAAACTTCTAGCTTATCCCGATGATGTTGCTGTTTTTTGCGAAGATAAGAAAAGTATTGCCGAAGCGGTGCGTGAAGTAAAGTCCTATTGCGAGTTAACCGGCGCTGCCGTTAATTGGCAGAAATGCTGCGGCCTCTGGCATGGGATATGGGCCACGAAGCCCGAAGTCTTTGAAGGTATCTGTTTTATGTCAACGCCAACAGAGTATCTTGGTGTTCCACTGCAGCATTATAAACAATCAAATGAATACTGGTCGACGGTTATTCAAGAGACGCGAGAGAAAGCGGGTAAATGGGGTGGGTCGGAGATGTCAATTTTTACGCGTGCCACTGTCTGCAACATTTTTTTAATTTCAAAATTTTGGTACGTACTTCAAGTTTTCGCTTGCGCTAGAGTAAATTTACACAAATTACACCGTGTTTTTGCTGTATTCATTTGGCAGTATGGGTGGGAAAGAGTATGTCGGGATAATCTGTTTCACTGCGTCAAGAAAGGCGGGCTGTCCCTATCACATCCTTTTCTCAAGCAAGTTGTATCGCGGTTTTTGTTTTCTCGAGAGCAAACCAATCCTTTTCTTCGGGCTGTCATTCAGACTAGACTTCCGGAGGAAATTCCTTCGTTCGTTGTTGCCACGTGTTACACAAAGCAAAGGCGAATTGGTAGTTTTCTTCGCGAGGTGATTGACGCTTGTCGGTTTTTGACTGTACGGTTCTCCTTTGAATACTTGTCGGGAGTCACCCGAAAACGCCTCACGCGAGACATTATAGATGCTGTCTTCCCTGTACCTGTCTACCGTTCTATGTTTCATGCTGGCCCAGGGCAGGACGTGTTATCTAGAGTTAAGAAAATGTGAATCCCACCTTCTGTTAAAACCTTCTTCTTTAAGTTACATACAAACACTCTCCCGGTAAAATCTTGGCTCCACGAGAAAAAACTGTTTGTCCCTTGGGGCGTTGACTGTCTGCTGTTTAAAATGCCCGAAACTACAGAACATGTATTTTAGACTGCTGGGACGCCTTTCTTTTTTTTGGGAAGTTCTCCAGAGAAGTATTAAAAAAGATTTTACTTTAACACCGCATGGTATCAGGTTCCTTCCTGTTCACAAAGACTGCGAAATTCCGGTTGACCTTTTTATGCTTCTGGGCCTGCATGCAATATGGTGCAGTAGAATGGCTCTAAGGCATGCTGATGTGGACGCGCGGCCCGTTCGACTGTATTTTACGGAATCTGTTCGTCGCCTGAAATCTGTGTACGCCACTTTAGAGTGTCCACCTGACTGGGTGCCAATATTGGACGCGCTAGAGAATTTGAAAGAATTTTAACATTCATGCTCGAGTCCTATGTGTTGTGCACGTGTTTTTATCATTGCAATTATCATTGATTGTTAAGTTTGTAATTACTGTCAAAATCGGCAATAAAAAAAAAAGAAGTGCGCACGTGGCCTAACGGTTATCGTACCTGCCTCCCACGCGAAAAGCCAGGGTTCGATTCCTGGGAGCGACGTATCTTTTGTTTATCCCTGCATTTAGTGTTCTGGCAGATTCGAGAATCCTGGTGCTTGTTCGATGTGCGAATGTTCTACGCGTGCGTGTACATAAGGGGCTTCGCGGAGCGAGCCAGAGTCAGTTTTCGCCCCAGCGTTCGACTCAGCTCTTTCGCCGACTTCGACGCCCGCGACGCTCTGCTGTTATCTTCTGTTTCATTTTTATTTTTGGGCACAAGTTCGCCCCCATTAAACGTTTCACTTTCCCTAGTTTTTTTTTTTTGTTTCACATTGTCATTCGTGACAATATCGCTAATATAAATAAAAAAAAAGTGAGAAGAAGGTCACAGCATAAAATAGGGCTGATGGCCGCCATTTAGTTTAGCAATGAAGAATGATCGAATATATGCCAAGAGCCACATTTGTAGTCAGATATAAATACATACTAAAAATAATAGCTTAGCCTACATATTACAGAACTGAGAAGCTAATACCACTGCCCACGAGAAAGCTTCGGCACTGTTTCTTGAAGGCATAAAATGTTTTATTATAATCTATATTCATGTCTGTTCTGTTTAGCATCTTATTTATCTGATATGACAGAGCAGTGCAGTCATAATTGGTTCTTATTGAAGGCATCCTTCGCTTTGGGTCTCGTAGTTGGTACGGACCTAAACTCGATTTTGGTGTGGAGTATATTTTGTGTTTGTGAATCCATTGTAAGAGCTTAAAATAGTATTTTTGTTCAGCCTGAAGCATATTATATTTGATGAATAGTGGTTGGGTTCTTATGTTTCTAATATCTCCTTTATAATTTTCGCACATGCGAAGAATCCCCTTCTGCAGGGTGATAAGTTTGACATAGTTCGTATTGATCGTCGTCCCCCAAACTAAGATGCCGTAACTGATATTAGAGTACAACAAAGAATAGCACGCAACGTCTGTTTTAGCCAAGTGGGCAGCAAGTTTCGTATTTTATATATACTTCCCGTAACACAAGATAATTCACCTTTGAGTTTATTTACGTGAGTGTTCCATGAAAGGTCCTCAGTAAACCATACACCGAGAAATTGTTTTTCCGACACTTGCTCAAGCACAGTGTCTTCAAATTTTAAGCTTATGGGGCTGCAGTCGAGTTTATTTATTGGCTTAAAAATAATATACTTAGTTTTTCTTGTATTTAGTTTTAAACAATTTGTTTGTAACCAATTGTAATGCTTCAATAGGTAGACATTCGTAGCATTTTCTAGGCATCTTTTCGTCACTCCAGAAAAGAATACGTTGGTATCGTCTGCATACATTATAAGGTCGGAGGAACCGGATATATTCGTTATATCATTAACATATATAAGAAAAAGAAGTGGACCTACAATTGACCCCTGAGGAACACCATGCTGGATTTTAAGTCTATTTGACGATTCGCCGTTTATTAGTACATATTGGTAACGATCTGCAAGATACGTTTCAATTAATTTTAGAGCTACTCCGCGCACACCGTAAATTTCAAGCTTTCTAAGTAAAATATTGTGCTGCACAGTATCGAAAGCTTTACTTAAATCTAAGAAGAGACCAAGAGTAAATAATTTGTTTTCAATATTTTCAACTATTTTATCCTTTATGTTAAGAAGCGCTAGCTCCGCCGATTTTTTTCTTTTGAAAGCCGTATTGGGACTGAGATATTATATTATACTTCTCAAAAAAACATGTTAATCTATCAGCAATCACACGCTCAAATATTGATGAGTGTTTCAACTTTTCGTGATATTAAATTCACTAAATTCTACAAAGTGTACAAAATAATGTTTAATACTATATCATAGTAATAAATCAAATGTTACGCTTTATTGATATTATTTTGGATGTTTGTCGAGAACGGTATCGCGGGAAAATTGGTTTCGGTTCCGGAATACGACCGAAATAGGCATGCTTGGTGCACGTGGAAACACAAGCGCATGTTTTCATCGCCGCAAGAGATCGATTCCGTACGTGCTGTTAGGTACAGACACATTTTGTGCCCATAATTACGGTCATAGAGGCACACACCACAAAAGTGAGTACGTTCGATTCGTTTATCTCCAACCTGTGTCCAGTGAGCTACTGTTATCGGAAGACGGAAAACAATTTGAAACTCCTTGCGACGTACTATTACTGTCTCCTGTACTGCATTGGCACCTTTCTGGTTAATAATATCCGATTAGGTTACCGTGCTTGTTTCCAAACAATAAAGTTGCATTGGACACCCCTGTGTTGTGTTTCTTTTAGATCAAATGCAACGCGTAACGTTTCACGGCCGACTTACGTACCGTTACGTACCGTTATTGCAATTATCCGCCAATCCGAGAGACCCAAGCAAGCTAAGCCAAGCCAGGACAGAAATAGAAATAGCCTCGAGGTTGATGATGACTTGATAATGTGGATGCTTGGGCTAGTTGGTAATTCATTTTGGATGGAACAGCGCGGATACAGTCACGCTCACAGGCACACAAGAAGGAAACAGACTTGCAGCCAAGGAGGCTATAATGGGCAGGAGGTGGCGTCCCTATCCCCAATGCATGGAGCGAAGTGTAACGGAAGTAGGCGTGGCCACGAGCCGCGACGAGCATTTCTTGACCAATGGGAAGCCTAGTGAGTGGGCGCCGCCATTAATTTCGGTGCAAACAACCGCGTTGCGATGACATTTCCGTGGCAACGCGATTGTGTGCACCGAAAGTAATGGCGGCACCCACTGTTATTTGAAACAGCGCGCTTAACGGGAGACTTTTAAACCGGTATGGTCGGAATTGGATGAGATTATTATAAACGAACACCTGGTTGCCCAGCAGAAAGTAAGTGACTAGAGTTGAGACGCTCTGGACGACGCACCGACTGAATCGGTGTCGAACAGGCGAGATTTCGAGCCCAACACTTGCCTGACCAGTAGGACTAGGAAGTCGGCGTGTAGCGGACGCTCTCGACACCGCGCGACCGCGCCTGGGGCGTGGTCTCGAACGAGTCGTCGTAGCGCGGCTTTGGAAAGCGATCGCGAGTCAGTCATCGTAGGCACGAACGCTGAGAAGGGCATCGCGGGTTGAGAAAGCCGTACAAATTCTGCTTCGAGAAGATGTTGGTTTCACTCCGCCGTGATGAGTATTCGGGTTCGCATTGAAACATCTTTTGGTGCGCCGATCGAATCGAAAGCCAGCCGCGACAGCGAGCAGAAGAAGCAGACCGCAGGCACGGAGCAGACGTAGCCTAAGCCTAACGACCGAGCGGAGAGCAGACGATGGGAGCATGGTTGAATTTAGTTTGGATGAGAGAGCGTCGGTGCGCGGGGCTGTCTGGGATTGGGTTGTTCTTCCGGCGTCGCTGGGTATGACGTCATGCCGGGTCCTGCCCTATTTAAACGACCTTGCTTGCAGCGCTGACTTACAATTCAGTGATATATTTCTTCTTCCTCCAATCGTCATCTTCTTCTCCTTCGCCGTTAATGAGAACATTTTAAATTTTTAAACACCAGAAACCAAATAACCAATAAAGCTTAATAAATAAATAATAAATAAATAAATAAATGACAACTAAAAATAAATAAAACTAAAAAAATTAAGAATTAAAATTGTTTAAGTTTAATTTTTTAATTATAGTTTACTTTCTAAAAAAACATTTATTTTTAATTTTATATTTTTATTTTTTTGTTTTATTTATTTTAGTTGTCAATTATTTATTTATTATTTACTTATTAATGTTTATTGGCTATTTGGTTTCTAGTGTTTAAAAATTTAAAATGTTCTCATTAACGGCGAAGGAGAAGAAGATGACGATTTGAAAAAGAAGAAATATATCACTGAGTTGTTAGCAACGTTACTAAAACACTCAGTTGGGAAACTGCCATAGAGACTGCCCTGAAAAAGTGTCCCCGATCTGTCCTCGCGAACCGAGCTAATGGCGAACACGACGCCGCCATTTCTCCCGCAGCGGCCACTCGAGGAACCGCACGTTACTTCCATTTTGAATATAATCGGCCAGAACAGATACAGTGGAAGAGGTTACAGGGGTGCCACCCCCATCGCCCCAGCGGACGCGCCGCGTCTTAATAACCGAAGTTAAAATGCACCTAGGTCGGGACGTGCTACCTGAAAGCGCCGCTGAGGCATGGTCGTATAAAAACAATATTAAATATGCCGCAAAACCTTGCAAACTAAAGATTTTAAAAACATCACGCGCCCTTCATTTTGTACTAATCTCTAATAAATATCATACAAAAAAATATTTTTCGTTTGTTTTTACGCAAAAACATGCTTTATAAAAGCTCAAGGTGACCACAGTACAGACAAATGCTAAAGAGTGGCGCTGTTATCGCATTTAGCTCGATCTCGGTGGACGCCAGCGGCCCAGGTTTCGACGGCGAGTTTCCCAACTGAGTATTCTAGTAACGTTGGTTGTTAGTCAGCGCTTGCCAGTCTGTATATCCGCGCTGTTCCATCCAAATTGATGATGGCAGCAATGCAAGGCAGTGACAGAGGTTAGTGTTTTTTTTATATGTAGTACTTCTTCGAAATGGCGGAAAGCAGTGAACGGCAATTTCGGCGGGAAAGATGCCGGCGCGTAAACGAATACTTCGAGCTTATCAACTGTGCGAAAGTAGACTCGTTAGCAAGCATGGCATCTTCCTCTCACGAACCGCAACCGCTTCAATCATCCTCGGCGGTGTGTTTTTCTCCTGAGTTCAATAAAGATGTGTGTGTGTGCCGTACCAACGTTTTCTGCAGTGACTGTCATCACAAATCAATGTTTTAGGGGCAGTGAAATCAAATGTTGAGTGTGCAAACAAAGCTGACGTGGAGACCATCATCAAAGTGTGACTGGGCCACGCTGGACAGAAACTGAAAAAGCTGCAGTCAAAAACCGGAGATGTTCGACATGATGGTAAGTTTCTCACATTACCTGCTTTTATTATTAATGCTTATGGAATTGATTTTTTTTCTAGATCCCGCTGACTATTCGACTAGTGCTGGCCAAGATGCGAAGCCAGACTGCATGTCTGGTGCAGACATTAAAAAAAGTCTTGTATAACATTTGCTCTCCAATAAAGTATTTCTTGAACAGTTACCTTTGTTTGCAATAATGAATGACATGATCATGCTCATAGTTACAGGCTAAGAACATAGGGCAAGGAAAGACGCAGAGGAGAAAGCAGACGGGGTGCTGGAGGGGAGAGGTTTCCTGCTCTCCTATTCAGCATTCCGTCAGCTTTCTTTCCCCTTTCCCCTGCCCTATGTTCTTAGCCTCTCACTGCAAGCAGCTCTTGCAGGCATGTTCAGGTTCAAAATACAGTTGGAGAAGACGTAGAAACAATAAAAATAATTGTCCTAAAAATGTACTAGAAAAATCCTTGGCTGCCCTCCTGCGGACGTTCTGAGGATGTCCTGAGGCCGGACAATAGGACGTTTTTAGGATGTTTCCAGGATTATTTTAGGACATCCTCAGGACATCGTAATGTCCTCAAAAGGGTGTCCTGAGGACATCCTGGGGATGTCCAAGTGTTGTCTGGGATGCCGTCTTCATAACCACCGGGCTCCCGGGGCTTTCCCAGCCCCAACGCACGGTGAAGCTTAAAGGGCCCCTGAAAAGAAAAAAAAAGTTTTTTCAAAACAGTCTGGTTGGGACACGCGTGTCAAAATATAAATTTTACGCGAAAAAAAAAAATTAGAGCAATATTGACTGCGCCAGACGCAATTTAGTCGGTAGTCACCTCCTTTCCACTTGTTCTCTCTCTCGGCATTTCGGGCGCGTGGAGGAGAGGTACTCCCCGCCTCTTCGTAGTGGATCGGCTTGGCTGCTTGGCTGCGCCCCGTACGAGAGCCATTGCTATTTCCTGTGTCTGCCGGTCGCACGTCGTACCGCGTTGTACAGCCGATACACGACGGACCGAATCGCGATTTTCGTCCGCAGACCGTGTACCAAGTGACCGTCTCGTCACCGATTCCTGTTATCCGCGCCTCGTCCGCGGACGCGCGGACTGATAAAGTCAAGCGCCTTTTTCACTCGCGGATTTTCGGCGAGAGATTGACTTGAAAAGCGTTTAGTCTGGCAACGGTTTATTGTTTTCTTATTTTGTTTTTGTTTCTGGGCGATGAGAACAAAAGTGGCGCATCGTTGTGTTTTGTGCGTTCGCTGGTTGCTTTTGTCGGGCGGTTCTTCGTTCCACGTGTGAAAGGAACTGCAGAAACTTTGTCTGGCTGATGCGACGCAGGTTCCGGTACTCCTCCGGGTCCGCGTCAAGAAGCTTCCGTCAAAACTCGTCTAGCACGCCGCGATAATTCTTGCACGACCAATCAGGATTTCACCGAGCAAGACCTCTCTTGTGGCTGTGGTGAACTTGAGTGTTGTGCACGAGCGCGGAGTGCGTGAAGGCATCTCCAAACGCCCCTTCACGAGCCCAGAGCTTCGTCGCTTCCACGCGAAACCCTTCTTGCGCAGGACCATGCCTGTGTCACTCTCATGCTTTGGGTTAGTAAAGCTAGTGGCGCTTCGCGCGAAGCCTATCACGGTGTTTTGTCTCGATCTGTACGTAAAAGCGGCGTACGATTCATTACCGCGGTAGCGAGCGTCGATTTCTCTCTTGGACAACGGTCCAACGGTGCGATGTTGGAGTTTCGCGGCACTGTGGGGTGGCGACCAGGTTCGGTCCGTCCTCGCTGGCGTCTGCTCGTCGTCTCCCTTGTGTGGATGCGCTTGGGAGACAGACGAACCGCGGACATGTCGTCACGTGATCAATCAATCCGTCCTGTGAATCGGCCATGACTAACTAACACAAGCAACAAGCCCTCTTCAGGAGGTCTTCACATATAGACGCGATAAAACTATAAAACCACCCGAGGACGCGAGACACGTTGCAAGACGGCGACCATGACAGAAAAAAAAAATTGCGAAGCTTTTGTTTGTTGTTTTATCCGGACGGAAGTTACGATTTTGTAAAACGTTTGTAAACAATTACGACGTTCATTCGATGGATTGTTTTTTAAACCTAAAAAGATGTAATTCAAAAGGCGATTTCCACAGATCACGAAGATTTTATAACCAACATCTAAGCTGTCACTCATTCTATTGGCCAATGAGAAGCTGATTTGAATGACCATCGTTACCAATGAGAAGCCGAGCTGAATGACCATGGAATTTGCGCTCAAAACTTCAAATAAATCTCTCGCCGTCAATATTGCTCTAAAAATTATTTTTTTTCGGGTAAAATTCATTTTTCGACACGCGTGTTCCAACCAGACTGTTTAAAAAAAACTTTTTTTTTCTTTTCAGGGGCCCTTTAAGGACACCGCCCTGGAGAGGTTGCCAAGACGCTTCTGCCAGCAGGACGGAGGACCGGCCCGGCGAGCAGCCCACTGAACGGCACTAGGCTCTCATCACCCGCAACATCGGCCCGCACCCTCGCCCGCGGGCTGCGTCTCTCTGTCACCTATACGTCGTCGTCCTCCCCTTGTACATATCATCTCATAATCATCATCACTAGGCGTGGCACCGCGGGCCGCCATGGTACGGGCTGTCGCCTTTCTGCGGTGCCACGGCTCTCCTGAACAAATAAAGATTACTACTATTACTACTACTACTACTATCACTTTTGAGAGCTCAGAAACCAGTGTGTTAAAACTAATTCTTTTTTTTTCATATTAGAGGTTGAATTTTGTGTTCATTGTGTATTTTAATGCTTCATATACTCCCAATCGAAGTATTTTTTCTTCATAGACTGCCTTCTATAAAAGACAATTTGCTATTTGTTCGCCAGTTGCAGGAGCACATGCCGTTCCCAAACGCGCTCAGCCTTGCATCTTCCAGAACGCTGGTCCCCGCTTCAGCAGCAGGATGGCAAAAACATCCCACCAGTTTATTGTTCCGCTCACCACTTAAAAAGTGCGAGATTTATTGAGAGTTATTATACTTCGTTTCACCTTATGTGTGATCGAAGGCAAAGCTGGAAACGCGAGCACGAAAGCTCCGTGCGTTCAGGTTTGCTCGAGCGCGCGAGCTGGGGAGAAACGCGAAAAGCGCAGGTCTCGCGCTTCTAGCTTTGGCTTCGCTCGCAGATAAGGTAAAACGAAGTTAGTCTATTTTTCTTTGCTATATCAGTATCGCGTGGTTTCTTTCGCAGCTTGCAGCCCAAGAGATAGCGTTGCTGAACGATCTGTCAGTACTGGGGGGGGGGGGGGGGGGAGTAATCGATATTAATTAACTAATCTCCCTCAAAACACGCGAATATTTTAAGTAGAGGTTAGCACACACTCTAGAGGCATTAGTCCAAAGGCATCGAAGCACAGTAGTACGCACCATACAGCGCTGAAGATGGAGCTGACGTGAGCGCGCTCCCAGCGCGCTCCTAGGGCGCAGAACAGCAGCGCCACGGCGTCGTCTACGCGAAAAATCTTCACAAAGCGGCCGCCGCGCTTGCCGGCCGGTTCAGACACTTGCGGTTGAGTGCGTTTGACTGCGTTGCGTCGAGAACCGAAATCGAGTCACCGGCACATCCGCGCTTCATATGAAGCGTGAAACCCAATTCAAGGAATCATCTTGGCACGCGATATATAAGCAGCAGGAATGTCCTGGTTTTTCGCCGCCGCAACGCCGTCAAACGCAGTCACACGCAACTGTCTGAACCAGGCTTAAAGGGGCTATGCAACAATTTTTTTACTTTGCGCAAATACCGCTTAGAACGGATCCCTGACGTTAATGACCTATGAAACACGCCTTCGTTTTTCACCCGACGCATTAGAAGTCCCAGAAAAAAAATTAAAAAAACAACGAGCAGCGTTCACGCCCTCAACTCGCAGCCAGAACAAGCGGCCACGTGATCTGGAGCCGATTATATGCCGCCAATGTTGATCATAGCCACGCGCTGGGGTTGGCAAAGCACAGGACACGCGCTGAGTTCCAGACATTGTTATGGCTCGGCTATTGTCGTCGTTGCAGCGATTGGACACGGGCCACTACTCGAATGCTTCTCGAGCTATCAATTATCACGAGCCTAAATCGAGTGCCCACGCAATGCTTGGGTCCAATCTATGAACCGCATTCAAATATCGTCATACGGGTGTACTGCGATCCCCGCGTTACGTCATCGAATTTTGCAAGGGAGAGATTGAATGAAAATGATCGCTTTTGTCCTTGAAATTACACCGCAACAAAGGAGTTTCTTGGCCAGTGGCATTGCATACGAGTATCCTTGAGTCCCACTAGTGCCAGTAAGCTCGTGTAAAGTGAAAAACATTCCAATTGAATATTGTTGCACAGCTCCTTTAACTCTCTAGAACACTGTAATCTAGGCTGAAACGCTGTTTCTAGCAAGTCGGCCCCGGCTGCTTATCATTAGTTGCAAACGTCTGGAGTCATGGTTGGTACAAAGCGCAAAGTGGAAGCTTGGAGTCGTTGCATTATTAAACCAACACCATGAAAGCTGATCGTCTGACATTATTCTTATTTCAATATATGAAATAAAAATTAACTCAAAGAAAGATGACCTATGGAGGGTTTCGCCCATGTGCAATGGTTTTGATGGCGCGCTTCATGGGAAAGTAGTTTATTTGACCCTTTTCCTGAGCCTCAGATTTTAGACACGATGACCGAGTGTTTCTTGCCTTACCGTGAAGCCCAGTCACTACGGTTTGGACATAACATTTTCTGTAAGTTGCCTACGAGTAGAGTAACGTTAAAACTGAAAATGTCAAATCCTTGCACGATGGCGAACAAAACAAAACTGGCGCGGTTGGAAAGCTGGAACTTTAAAAAAAATACATGTTTGTTTATGTTGGATTGAAGAGCAATAAATTTTACTTCGTCGTCACCAACACATGTAGTTATTAGCGGCGAGATGTTTTGGTGGCGCCCTCCTGTGGTTCCCCCTTGTGACGTCATTACCTTGCAAACAACAAGTTCGATGGTGTTTGTTATTAGCATGGTGGAAGCTTGAAATCATTGCGCTCTCAAAGGAACACTGCCAACACCGTCAAAATTAAAGTTCTTTCATTCCTCTTATTTCCGTCAATGATAAATCCCCTTTCCGACGTGATAGTCAGCGTTCGGCCAATCGTGGAAGGCCGACCACAGCGACGCTTTCGGTCGCGCACGGGGCTAATATATGTGCACCTTTCGTGGAGTCGGAACATCGCGGGCAGCATTGAATAGCTTATTTATAGGCACTAGGTGTTTTGGAGAACTTCCTCATGACCCTTGTGACGCGCTTCTCGTAGTTCTTATTTTTTTATTTTTTTATTTTTTTGCAAGATTAATTGTGACTCACTGCCAGAACGAGGAAGAAGAACGAGGAAATATTCGAAACAAGAATCCTCTGCGCCAGGGACAAAATCAGCGCCACTTTTTCTGAGCTATTCAACCTCGAATTTCAGCCACCTTTCAAAAGATGGCGTAAGTGCGCGTCGTCTGCCACAACATAAGTCCTTTTTAATATTTAGGACAATTATTACGCTTTAAAAAATTTACATTCACAGCAAGCGCTCTTAATTGGAACGAAAAAAGCTATAATTAAAGAATCGTTGTTTAAATAGCTGTCCTCTTTTCTGAAACCGGTTTCTTACGCACAGACTCGAGCTTCAAAATAGTGCCATGATTTAAAATTTTTTTGAACAAATCTAAATATGAAGACAAGCAAATCAGCCTTTCAGGGAACCAGCCCAGTTCCTCTAGCATACAATTGAAAAAATTAGATCAAAGGCCAGTTCTTGCCTTACCGTGAAGTTCGGTCTTGCCTTACCGTGAAGATCTTAGAAAACCAAGAACGCGTGATGGGAATTCTTTGACATTTTATCACAATCAAGTGGTGTTTACAGGAAAACTGCTGGAGTTCAACTTGTAATATTTTTTATCGTGAGTTCCTATGTTTACTAGGAACATGCCCTTAAATGTCGTCGCTGCGTTATTATCTGCAACAGAGTTATGACACTTCAAAATAGCGCAAAAAAGGATTTTTTGAATAAAATTTAAAAAAAATGTGAGGTGCTAATTATGAAAAACACGTAAACATGAAACCAGACGGTTCCTTCATCTACTCGATAAAAAAATAAGAACGCGTCTTGGGTGCATTACAAGTCTAGAAACTTGGAATGCCCAGAGGTATGTCTTTGAAAATATCAAAGCTTGCACTTTCTGTTTTCTTATTCTTCGTTAATCTTTGAAAAATGCATATCCCATTTTGCACTAGAAGAGCATAGAGTTATTACAATAAACGCTAGAGGCTCAGCTGGCGCTAGTGTCTACGGAAGTTCCGGTTGCAAATTGAAGCAGACAGCACGCAGTCTATCTTTCCAGCCTTCCTGTGTATTCTTATGGGAAAATGTACGTGACATTTTTCTCTTCGCCAGAGAATAATATAAATCAGCGTAGTTTCTTTACTCGTAACGTGTACTATGTAGTTTTATTCACATTATAGAAGTGTAATTTATTTAGTTAATGAGTTTTTTTTATTACTGAGCGATGTTTAAATTGGCAACAATTCAGTCCCGGGTCTTTGTTGTACAGCATGATATGTCAATAAAAGCTATCAAATGTCAATACAAGCTATCAATAACCAATACAAGCTATCAATGCAAGCTATCAGTGATTATTCATGCGCAGTTTGTTACTAATCCAGTACGTCTTCTTCGTTCCATAACTCCATGCTTCGTTCTTGACGTCTGTTTTGATTGTTTGATTTAGCATATATTGGCATCCATTTGGTGTTTTGTCAAGCTGATTCACTCTGTGTGCTTCATAGCGTTGACTGTATGCGTAAGTGTGTGCCATATAATAGCAGCCTGCAGCGTCAACACCTATTATGCCTGTGTATTGGGCTATTTAAGCGCAGTGTTCGACGCCATAAATTCTAAAGTAAAGCGCTCTATCTGACACATTTTTTGTACATCCGTTTGTAAAACGTTCCCAACTTTTTATTCTGTCGCACCACTAAGCAATAGTTGCTCTTATAATCGAGCGCGGATAAAAAAACGCATTTGCGTTTTCCCATAGGAATGCATTACCGGAAGTCAAATTTAGACTGCTTGCTGTCTGCTTCAAAATGAAACAGCACACTAGCGCCAGCTGAGCCTCTAGCGTTTATTGTAATAACTCTATTGAATGATGATATATTGGCAAATTTTTGCAAAAAGAACGAAGTACGTGGCACGCGTACAGACGCGACATTTGCACCGCAAACAGGAGCGAAACGTCGGAAAACATTTGCAGAGCACCTTTCAATTTATATGGGAGTGTATTTACTGACGATTTATATCTTTAAGGTAATCGACCTGGTGGAAGAACAGCAAACTGGTCGTTAGTTCAACAAGGTCAACAACAGTGTTTATGTGCAAATATTTACTTTGGAAGTGTCCGCAATCGTTCGCTCATGGCCAGGCATTGATTCTTCCTCCACGTGCAATCGCCCCCCCCCCCCCCCCCCCCCGCAAAAAGAAGAAAAGGCTCATCTGCCGTTGTAGTAAACTTGGACGTTGAACGAAAGAGAATACTGCCGTTTTCTGGACGTCTATATTTTCGGGAGGGACGCGTCGGTAGCCTGGTGATTATTTATTTGTCGTTTAGGTCGTTCTGCGTCGCGTCATGTCTTTCATTTATGTAGGATCCAGAGCCGATTTGTTCTCTCGTGTGATCTAGCCATTTAGTCTTCCATTCTTCATTCCATTGAATCTGCATGTGTATCGTGTAGCCTCGTGTATCAGAAGCACGGGTTCGCGATAAGGCGCAAAGTGTACGATACGCTCTTTTCCTAATTTCCTTTACAGCTCTTGTTAGGCGCTGATGTATCCATATACGAAGGGAAAGCCGTCTGCTCTGTAGCGCAGGCCGGTGCCATGACGTCACTTCGCCGCGCTCTGATTGGAGGATATCTCCGGCCGGGAGCTCGGATACTGGCGGGGGTAAACAAAGCGGTGTTGTCTATTCTCCGCTTCTATTGCGGAAGGCCTTTCTGTGGCTCCCGGAAATTCACTGCTACACTCTAAAAATGCTTGCGCGTCTACTTACCCGCAAAACGTTCGAAGAGCCAGTCTCTGCTATCTACGAAATCAGCTCAGCGAATGATGAGGCGGAAAATCCGTTTAGACCTAAAAATGAAGTCTGCGCTTTGGCATTACGCAATGCAAAGCGTCATGCTTGCATTGCGTAATGCCACAGCGCAGACGTAATTTTGAGGTCTAAACAGATGTTCCGCCTCATCATTCGCTGAGCTGATTTCGTAGATCGCAGAGATTGGCTCTTCGTGTGTTTTGCGGGTAAGTAGACGCGCAGACATTTTTAAGAGAGTAGTTCGTGAACGAGGACGCGGTATACGAAAAAAAAAAAGACCGGAAATACCTCGAAGTGTACGTTAATTACTTCGATCGACGCGAAGGAATTTACCCTGGGAGCATAAGAAGCACCAATATGCGTCCCGGTCAACGTAAACACGGTAATGTGCGACGCGAGTGAGCCTTTCTACTTCTTGACGGGGACCTCTTTTCGCTAGCGAGTCTCTCTCCTTGATGTACCGAAATGTGGCTAGAGCCCTCTTCGGCAAACTGAACGGGTGGTTGGCTTTCGAAGGACGATCTCCCGCAGCAGGTACCCGGAGAACCGAGCCGTGGCGCTCGCTGGGGTGAGTTACGCCGTCGTTGCATGTTGCATGTTAAAGGAGTATTGCAAAGTAAAGCAGGGAATGTTACGGAAAAGCAGCGGATTAAGCGATCGGTGCGGTAAGACCGAGCCGATTGCGCAGTCGTGTTTTTTTTTTATCCCCCCCCCCCCCCCCCCCCCCAGCGAAAATTGTTATGCCACTTGTCCAAACAGTAGATGGGGAAGGATATCTGTATGTGGGTCATAAACTTCGCACTCATAACTCAGTCACGGATGGTAGCTTGTTGTAGTAATGATTGCGCCGTGTCTGAGTGCCATCCGATGTCACTTCACGGCAGTGGCGCAAGGGGGGGGGGGGGGGGAGGGGGGGGGAGGGGTCGGTTGTTGGGTCCATGACTCGTACCCCTAAGCATGCCCCCCGCCCCCCGGGCCTGAAAAAAAAATATGTCTGGCTACGCCAATCCTCCACGAACGCGATCAAGCGCCATCCTAAGGTGTGAAACTCAAGACGCACTGTTATTTTCATGTGCGTGTCGCCTGTCGCTGGCCGCCTATATGTTTCACAATAACGCGCGAGTGGGGCAAATGCTGCGGGGACGAGCAGCGAGTTTTCGTACCTGCCTAACAGTTTTCTTAGGTCCGTTAATTTGCAAGTGCCTGACTTCTCCCTATCCCATAATTCCAACAGAATCCACCGGCTGCCGGGCTACTGAAAAAGCCCTCTGCTCGGAGGACATGTTGCAGACCATCTGTAATGCCCTCGGCGCCTGTGCGAGTACGAGGGGGCCTGCGTTTCACGGCCCCGTCACCAGCTGAGAAGTTCTTCATGGAGGTAAGATTATGAAAGACACCATCCTGTGCATTCAGAGACGGCTTTTAAAAGTTGTGGAAAACCGAATACAGATGCTCATATCTCAAGTAAAAAAAATATTATTAGTTGTTTTATTACTTATGCATATATATATTTTGCAAGCCACATATTGCAGGAAACTGTCATGTGATCTCAACCAGGATGCTCAAGGCACTGAAAAGTTAGCTGTTGCAGACCTCTGTAACGTTGTCGTTTATCATACATTATTTCTTGGCACGCTACTGGCATTGCTGTGCTGATGTTTGAACGTCCTTTTCTTGATTGCTGACGTGTCGACTGTTATACTTGGGTGAAATAACTGGGTCACTGACCTCCTCAGCCGTAGAGTGCCGTTCGCTTGTAACTCTCTCTTTTCTTCTGGTTAATGTGATTCAGATTACCGTCGTGCAGTCAGTTCGGTTAAAGTTCTCTCGGCACAACATTCTCACATATCTGGCGTATCGTCGCAAAACACAAACACCTCCCGTCTTCTTCCACACTCCCGAACGCCCCTCGGTCGCCCGCTATGTTCAGTCCCATGCCCACTGTTTTATGACCTCCTTGACGTGACAAATTTAGCTTGTGTATCCGAACATCAATATGGGGGAGTTTTCAATTTGTAAACTTGATGCTTTGAAGTAAGAGTACCAGCTTTCGCCAGCATCTACCAGCCATCAAGCGATGACAATAACCAAATCTATAACTCTCAAGACTGAAAACCCAGGAGTATAAGGACAGAAGGGACAAACGCGTAATCTCACTATTTGGAGAGGTGTCCTCGAGATTCCAAGCTTTGAAAATAGTAGTAGTGTCTGAAGGGGTTTAAAGCTATGCTATGCTATGCATTTCAGTGTCTATAATAAGTGGCGCACGTTCTTTCCACGAACCAGCAACCGCCAGTGCGCGCGAGCACACGCAACGAAATTGACGTCATCGTATCCCCCATTCACGCTTAAGGCGGCGGACCCACGGCGGCCAACTTGAACAAGCCATTAGTTCAACCACTAGATGGCGGCACTCATCCGTGTGGCCAGAAAGCAAGCTCGTGGCAGTGATGTTCCTCCTCTGCTCTTAATTTCCTCCTTTCTGCTGCTCGCCCGTGCACGTTCAGCGCTCAGCGCGTGCTCCCGCTGACACAAATGCCAGCAAACGTGCCAGTGGTGCTAGCAGTGCCCAGTTCGCACAGAAGCGGAGCCCAGCTAGCTCATCGACCCAATCGAGAGTGCCTAACTGGGCAAAATTTGTTCTTTGATACTGGCTTTGTTCCACGCTGCAGGGTGGGCAAAGCGATTTCGTTAGAGGCTCAGAAGCCAGTAGCTATCGTTTGAACTATTCAAAAATTAAAAAAAAACATAGTCAATCAATCAGTGAAGAATGTTATCAAACGATAAAGAACATATATAAGACGTGCCTTGTCAGCATTTCGTGAATGAAAGAGCTTTTGCACGACATAAACGTTTAAATTCATTTTCGCTGTAAGTCAGAGCGCAGCCGACATAACAGGTCAATGAGGCCAATCAAGCAGAGCCAGAAAACACTATGCCACGGAGCTCAACGTCTTATAGTGCGTTTGTTGTCACCGGTCAAAACAATCAAGTGCAAACCATGCACCATGTCCTTGCGCTTTTAGTATGCGTGTTTGTGCTTGTGTACCTTATAGTCTTTGACTGCATTTTGATCCATGATAAAACAAGCAATAGCAGACTTTTGTTTTTCATTTTTATGATAGATTGATTAAACGTGATTACCAAGTATCTGACCTTATAAATAACACCCAAAAATTGTTGAAATATTACGTCGAGGTTGAAAATTCTGCATGTTCAAGAGTAGAGTAAAAGTGTATTTCTTAGCCCCAGTGACCTAAACTTAAAATTTGTTAGGCGAGTGGGTAGCAGATTTCAAAATGTTTTTTATAGTGCTTTTAATTTTTTTTCATTAATAATTAAGTCTATTGATAATTTAAAGTTCAAAAAAAAAACAATACCAACGTCTTACATGTATCATTATATATTTTTTCCTGTTTGAATGCAGCAGAAATTGAGAATTTTACAGTAACGCTGACAGTGTATGTTAATGAATGTGATCTCAATGATGCCAATGTGAATTATTTCTATTTGAAACTTTTGATGATGTTGATATTAATTATTGTGACTACGATGCTTAATCTAATGTCAGTTTGATTACTTTATGTATATTTGCTTTTTATGCTGACACTGGGCCTGGTCAGGAGACTTTTTAATGCGAAAGGATTATTTGCCTCATTGCGCGAAAATCTGGTGGCGGCGTCGGCGGCATGACCGAGCGATGGTACCAAGAATGGCCGACGGCGCAAAGAGTAAAAACACGTTAGAAATGCTCGGACTCACGTCACAATTTTCGCGAAGGTTCCTACAAACAAAGTAAATTAATGGCATTAATGGCTTTGGAAAGGACCTTTGGTACATTTCGGTCTGGATGGGAATCGAACCCGGGCCTCCGGGGTGCGAGAGGGGCACGCTTCCCCGACTCCACAGCTTCACGGTCCTGGCTGACTAAGGTGTGCCTAGTGCGTGCGTCATTTTTTATGCGTATTTGATGTTTATTTGAGAACAATTGAAAGACAGCCACACTAACAAATTATTACTTCAGCCACAGAAGCAAACAGGATCGTTAATATTTTCCAGCAATAGGGAACTCCTTTGATTGTTCACAATAGACCTATTGCTTAATTACCCAAGCATCAAGGAGAATGCAGGCAATGGTGTTCCACGCGCCACACGCGCACGCCTTCCCCGTATACAAGATTCGAAGTAAATAAAGGGGTATTCACACGAGGGAGAAATCCCAGGGATTTCTCCCCGGCACGCGCATCCCACGACGAAAACGTCAGGCTTTGCGATGTGCAAAAGCCTCGCGCTTTCATCTCGTGAGGCGCGCGTGCCGGAGAGAAATCCCCGGGATTTCTCCCTCGTGTGAATACCCCTTAACCAAAATGAAGCATTAATGAAAGCGCGTGCAAGATGCCATTTGTTTTAGGCTCTTTCTTTAGGACAGTTACTGCTGCAGACGCCAGCACGTGCGGCGCGTGGAACACCATTCCCTGCATTTTTCTTGATGGTTGGGTAATTTAGTAATAGGTCTATTGGCGAATTGCGCGATCAAAAGCGTCCCTCTGGTCGGCCTGCCACGATTGGCCGAATGCCGACTATGACGTCAGCAAAGGATTTCCCATCAACGTAAATAAGAAAAATGTAAGAACTTTAATCTTGACGGTGTTGGCAGTGTTGCTTTGAGAGCGGTAAGATTTCGAGCTTCCACCATGCTAATAACAAACACCATCGAACTTGTTGTTCGCGAGCTAATGACGTCACGAGAGGACAACATAGGAGGGCGCCCCCAAAACGTCTCGTCGCTAATAGGCTCAGCTGCGCTAAACGGACAATCGCATGGCGTTGAAGTGCCTGGGGGCACATATAACCTTCTACAATTTTCCCGAGTCACGCATCTCGCCCCTATACAGTTTCCTTTAGGTCAAATTTTCACCTAAAGTTCGCCTTTATACAGATGGACTCCTACACGTCTGCGTGGTGAAAGCGTTAAATTTGTACTTTTTCGTTCGTCAAAATTAACGGATTCACTGGTAAAAAATTTAATCGCGATTAAATCATTAATTGATCCATCGGTAGGTCATTAGATCAAGTGCCCAGACCTAGTTATAACGCAATGTAGGAAAGCATGAGCAAACGCCTTTGCGTGAGTGGACATTGCTTCGATCAGCAGTTTGAAGAGCAATGACCGGGCTAGAGTGAACAGGTGTGATCTCTTACGGCCTTTGCACCGGGAGTAGTTGCTCCCTGCGGCGGCAGCTTGGAGGGGTCGCTGTAACCCTACCGCTCCTACAGCGCTTTAATTCCTTCTGAGAGGCACGTCCTCCTCACCGTGTTGTCCTCTTTCCTCCGGGGTGGAGTTGGATAAGTTTCTAGAGTTATTAGACGTACAGGTCGTGAGGCCGGCTGCCTTCAGGGACTTATGCGGAACATGTCTTCCTCTTCGTCTCCTTAAGAAACAAGTTTGTATAGACAAGCATTTAATTACTTTAAGCCGAAACTTATTTCAAACGGCTCACTACAGTTATTTCAAGCAAGTATAATTGCACACATTTTAAATTGCAGTTGTCGGGGAACAGTTGTTCAGGATGGCTCAGGCCACGTTGGGCATGGTTGTGTGGTCGCACCCCTACGCGGCTAAAGAAGTCCCATTGCTCCTCGGCGAGAGTGAAGGCCACAAGGAAACCGCTCTCTAGCCCGGTTATGGAAGAACATGCCAGGCCAGCACTGAGCATTTCGCTTGATTTTATTTCGCAACGATCATTGCGGGGTTCCCAAAAACGAAAGGGAAGCGCAAGGAAACTTCACGAGTTGTGATCAATTGGGCCGGCTTGCTAGAACAGCGTCTCAAGACAGTCGCGCCACCCCCCCCCCCCCCCCCCTCTCCTTTGCATTGCTTTCTTTCACTCAGTCTCAGCTGAGACTGAATGAAAGAAAGCAGTGTAAAGGGTGGGGCGAGCGACTGTCTTGAGACGCGGCTTGAGTCCCTCCCGCTCAGCTCAAGCGCTGGCTTTGCCATTGCTTTCATTCCCACAGTCTCAACTGAGACGCTGTTTCTAGCAAGTCGGACCTGGCTGCTTATTATCCCCGTGCTCGACCGAAAGCGTCGCTGTGGTCGGCCTTCCACGATTGACCGAATGACAACGTTACTAGATTACCTCAGTTGTGGAACTCCCGCGGAGAGGGGTACCCCCCCTCACTCACCTCAATCCGCCTAGAGTCGTTCGAAGCGCCATCTATATTTTCGTTTCATAACTGTGCATTCTAAAGAGCACAGCTGAAGCGCCAAATGGCGATCACAACGCCGCCATATCTCCCGCAGCGGTCACTCTACGAACTGCACGTGACATCTATTTTTGGCTTCAATCGGGTTACAGGGGTTCCACCCCCGTCTCCCTTGTGGACGCGCCGCGAAATACCCCCACAGTTAAAATGCACCTAGGTCGGGACGCGCTACCTGAAATCCCCGCTGAGGCATGGTTGTATAAAAACAATATTAATTGTGCTGCAAAACCTTGAAAACTAAAAATTTTAGAAAACACCACCCGCCCCCATTTTGTACTAATCTCCAATAAAAGTTACTACAAAAAGAGTTTTTTTTTTTTGTTGGTTTTTACGTTTCTAGTGACGTTGAAACGAACGTATCCCGATTCAGTTACCAAAGCAGCCGTCCGGCGGCGCGTCGAGCGAATCTGGGCGAGTCGTGGTGAGCGAGGGGGGGTACTGTTCGTGCATGCAGCGTCTATGAACAGTTCCGTAACTGAGTTAATCTAATAACGTTGCCGAATGCTCACTATGACGTCAGCAAAGCAGTTCTCATGGACGGAAATAAGGGGAGCGTGAGAACTTCAATTATGACGGTGTTGACAGCGTTGGTTCAAGAGCGCTATGATTTCAAGCTTCCGCCGTGCTCCTTACAAACACCATCAAACTCGTTGTTCGCAAAGTAATTACGTCACGAAAGGTAACCATACGAGGGCGCCACCCAAACATCTCGCCGCTAATAAAGCGCAAAGTGGAAGCTTGGAGTCGTTGCTTTATTAAACCAACACCATGAAAGTTGATCGTCTGACATTGTTCTTATTTGAATAAATGAAATAAAAATGAATCCAAAGAAAGACGATCTAGTGAGGGTTTCGCACATGTACAACGCTTTTGATGGGGCACTTCACGCAAAGGGGGTTTATTAGATCCTTTTCCTGAGCCACAGATTTGAGCCACGATGACTGGCTGTTTGTTGCCTTACCATGAGGACCAGTCCCTGCGGTTTGCACTTAACACTCTCCGTGAGTTGTCTACCTCGTTCACACAGACCCGTTTTCTTACGTTACGTTACGAAAAGTCCCCGGGAAATGTGTGCTTCGTATTAAGCGTAGCTACCAATTCAAGGAGATAGTCTGGCACGCGACATTCGAGACACGAATGTTTCGGTGACTTAAGGCTGGTTCGCACATCTGCGTTGGTTGCGTTCGCATGCAACCGAAACGACCGTAACGACAAAGTCACCGGGACAAGCGTTCGCCGAACACAGCATGGCAAGTGATGCAAGGGGTAGCTTCGCGAAGCAACCCATGAGCCACGGTTGTTGCGGTGTTTTTGTCGTTACGGTCGTTTCGGTTGCATGCGAACGTGAAGGCTGGTTCACACATCTGCGTTGGTTGCGTTCGCATGCAACCGAAACGACCGTAACGACAAAGTCACCGGGACAAGCGTTCGTCGAACACAGCATGGCAAGATGCAAGGGGTAGCTTCGCGAAGCAACCCATGAACCACGGTTGTTGCGGTGTTTTTGTCGTTACTGTCGTTTCGGTTGCATGCGAACGTAATCGTTACAAGTGTGTGAACCAGCCTTAATCGTTGCAAGTGTGTGAACCAGCCTTTAGACGTAACGTAAGAAAACGGTGCTGTGTGAAAAGTTGAACCGAGCTCAACTTCTTAAAGGGGCCATGAAACGAATTTTGGGTTGGGATGAATGATTTTAAATTGGGACTTTACTAATCGCATATCGTTTAGTTGGCCAAAAGAAAGAGGCTATACTCCGTTTCACCTTATGTTGTACCGCAGCGAAGGCTAGAAGCGCGCGCTCATAGCGTTGGCAGATACCCTTGGCGCACGAGAGCTTGTGCCGCCGAGGTGTGCCATAGAGCAAGGAGCTCGCGCTTGTAGCCTTTCCTGCGGTACATCATAAGGTGAAACAGAGTATAGACCTTTCCAATGTTTACAAAATCACAGTCCAGCCTGCGATCTTCACAGTCCAGCACGTGCGTGTTCGTCGCTTCGGAAAGCGAGCAAAGAACGCGCCATACGCACGAACACTCAAAATGGCACCGGCCACACGCTCTTTTTTAGAATGGTCTATAGACCTTTCCAAAAACGAGCTTTTGGCCGGTGCCATTTTGAGCGTTCGTGCGTATGGCGCGTGCTTTGCTCGCTTTCCGAAGCGACGAACACGCACGTGCTGGGCTGTGAAGATCGCACGCTGGACTGTGATTTTGTAAACATTGGAAAGGTCTATAGAAAGTCAAAAGCCAGCTTTTCGGTACGAACATTTGAAAATATAGCGGACTATTTTGTACCTTCTTGCCTTCGAAAGCTCTCCGCCTTTTCACTATGATACATACGCGGTTCCAAAAGCGCGTCACCGGCGCCAAACTGACGTCAGCAGAGCCCAGCTCACGCATTGGACACGAGAACTGCGTCACTCGGACGTATGCGCTCGTGAACAATCACTCCGTCGACGAATTTTTGGATTCGCGTTCGTGGCCAATGAGTGCCCTGACGGAACTTATTGTCACTGGCGAATGACAAGTTCTATGGTGTGCATAAAAAGCACGGTGGAAGCTAGGAGTCATCGCACCGGTGCCGAAGGAATGTCACGACCACGTGATTTCACAATTCGCATTTGAGTTGAGGATTAAAGCTAAGGAGGAAGAAGTAGGAAAATCGTTTCATGACCCCTTTAAGGCTCGTTCACATAGACCCGTTTTTTTACGTTACGTTACGAAAAGTCTCCGGGAAATCTGTGCTTCGTATTAAGGCGACGGTCCCACGGCCCCAACAATAATACCGGTGGCAGCTCTGCTAACGCTCCTGTTTGCTGTGCAAATGTCGCGTCTGTGCGCGTGTTACGTATTTCGTTCTTTTTGCAAATAAATAGCCACTTCATCATCACTCTTTTAGTGCAAAATAAAATACGCATTTTTCAAAACTTAACGCACAATAAGAAAACAAAAAGTGCAAGTTTTGATATTTTCAAAGACATACCTCTATGCATTCCAAGTTTCTAGACTTGCAATGCATCCAATACGCGTTCTTATTTTTTTATTGAATAGTCGTCTAGTTCCGTGCATACGTGTTTTTGTTAATTATCACGCTCACATTTTTTAATATTTATTCAAAAGTCTCGTAACTCAGTTTCACATCATAACGCAGCAACGACATTTAAGGGCATGCTTGTGGTAAACATAGGAACTCAGAATACAAAATATTAGAAGTGCAACGCCAGCCGTTTTCTTGTAAACACAACTTGATTATGGTAAAATTTCTAAGAATTCCCTTAACGCGTTCTTGGTTTTCTCAGACAGCGTTCTGGCATCTGACCTAATTTTTTTTTAATTGTATGCTAGATGAACTGAGCTGGTTCACTAGAAGCGTGATTTTTTCGTATTCATATTCAGATTTGTTTAAAATATGTTTAAATCATGAGGCTATTTTGAAGCTCGACTCTGTACGCAAGAAACCGGTTTCAAAGAAGAGGGCAGCTATTTAAGCAACGATTCTTTAATTAGTGCTTTTCTCGTTCTAATTAAAATCCCTTTCTATGATTGTAATTTTTTAAAGCATTCTAATTGTCCTAAATAATAAAAAGAACCTATGTTGTAGCAGACGACGCGCACTTGCGCCATCTTTTGAAAGGTGGCTGAAATTCGAGGTTGAGAAGTTCAGGAAAAGTGGCGCTGGAGGGATTCTGTTCCTGATGCAGAGGATTCTTTTCTCAAATATTTCCTCGCGCTACTTCCTCGTTCTTGCAATGAGTATATAATCTTGCAAGAAAAAGAAGAAAAAAACAAGGGTCACAAGCAAGTTCTCGAAAACATCTAGTGCCTATACACCTTTTCCACAAGCGCGCAGCCATCTTGAATATCGTCACTTCTGGTATGCGGTAAAACATCTTTTTGATCTCTCCCCGAAGCTAGAAGGTGTTTACGAAAAATGCGTGATTGTCACACATTCCCGATTTGCCTCAGCTATATTTTCTCGCATATTCCAGGTTCAAACGTTTTATTATTTTTTCGCCCCGCATACCAGATATGGAACCCACGTGACTGAGAACGACAGGAAACAGAAAAGGTCTATAAATAAGCTATTCAATGCTCCCTGCCATGTTCCGACACCACGAAAGGTGCGAATATTTAACTCCATATGATGGTGACGACAAAGGGGAATTTCTTTTCCTTCACTCCTTACCGGACATTTTTCTTTTTAAGGTTCCAGCTTTCCAACCGCTCTGGTTCTGGTTTGTTCGCCATCGTGCAGGAATTTTAGATTTTCAGTTTTAACGTTACTCTACTTGTAGAAAACTTACGGAGAGTGTTATGTGTAAACCGCAGTGACTGGTCCTCATGGTAAGGCAACAAGCAGCCAGTCATCGTGGTTCAAATCTGAGGCTCAGGAAAAGGGTCTAAAGCCTGGTTCAGACAGTTGCGTTTGACTGCGTTTGACTGCGTTGCGGCAGCGAGAAACCAGCACATTCCTCCTGCTCATAGCGCGTGCCAAGAGATTCCTTAAATTGGGTTCCACGCTTCATACGAAGCACAGATGTGCCGGTGACTGGCTTTCGGTTCTCGCCGCAACGCAGTCAAACGCACTCAACCGCAAGTGTCTGAACCGGCCTTAATAAACCCCCTTTTCATGCAGTGCCCTATCAAAAGCGTTGCACATGTGCGAAACCCTCACTACGGTCGTCTTTCTTTGGATTAATTTTTATTTCATTTTTTTTCAAATAAGAACAATGTCAGACGATCAACTTTCATGGTGTTGGTTTAATAATGCAACGATTCCAGGCTTCCACTTTGCGTTTACACCAACCACGACTCTTGTCCTTTGCAACTAATTATAAGCAGCCAGGTCAGACTTGCTAGAAACAGCGTCTCAGCTGAGACTTTGGGAAAGAAAGCAATGCCAAAACCAGCGCTCGAGCTGAGCGGGACTCAAGCCGCGTCTGAAGACAGTCGTGCGCCCAACCTTTTGCAGTGCTTTGTTTCACTCAGTCTCAGCTGAGACGCTGTTCTAGCAAGCCGGTCCAGGATCACAACTCGTGAAGTTTCCTCGCGCTTCTCTTTCGTTTTTCTGAGTTCCCGCAATGAGTATTGCGAAATAAAATCAAGCGAGATGCTCAGTGCTGCCCTGCCATGTTCTTTTATGACCGGGCTAGAGAGCGGTTTCCTTGTGGCCTTCACTCTCGCCGAGGAGCAATGGAACTTCTTTAGCCGCGTAGGGGTGCGACCAGACAACCATACCCAACGCCGCCTGAGCCATCCTGAACAACTGTTCCCCGACCAATGCGATTGAAAATGTGTGCAATCATACTTGCTTGAAATAACTGTAGTGAGCCGATTGAAATAAGTTTCGGATGGTTTCGGCTTACAATAATTAAATTCTTGTCTATACAAACTTGTTTCTTAAGGAGACGAAGAGAAAGACGTGTTCCGCATAAGTCCCTGAAGGCAGCTGGCCTCACGACCTGTAGGTCCAATTACTCTAGAAACTTATGCAACTCAACCCCCGATCAAAGAGGACAACACGGTGAGGAGGACGTGCCTCTCAGAAGAAATTAAAGCACTGTAGGAGCGGTAGGGTTACAGCGACCCCTCCAAGCTGCCGCCGCAGGGAGCAACTACTCCCGGTGCAATGGCCGTAAGAGATCATGCCTGTTCACTCTAGCCTAGGTTGCCTACATGTCTGTCTGTCTCAGGGTGAAGACATCCATTGTTGCTCTGAATGTGCCAGCGCGTGACGCTCTCGCGAACTCGGTGCGTGATTTGGGCGATAAAATGGCGTCTATGTATGCACTAGCCAAAGCTACGGGCTCGAGCTGAGTGACACCGGATTGCGCGCACTTCAAAATGCATAAAAAAACGATTGGGCAGATAAATGGCTGAGTTGTCACCACTTCATGTGGTCTTCGGTTCAGGCACGTAGCCAGGATTTTGTTACGGGGGGGGGGGGGGGGGGGGGGGGGGGCGCCCATGACAAAATGCTGTATGAGGTGGAGGGGGGAGAGGAGGTCTCAGCAAAATGGAAGATTTCAGGGGAAGGCCGGGCCCCATGCCCCCCCCCCCCCCCCCTTCCCTGGCTACGTGCCTGCTTCGGTTCGTTGTCATTTGAAAAGAGAAGACGGTCTGCGGTGTTTTTCCATTTGAACGTGAACGTGCAGACGGCTGTAGGAACGTGAAGACACACTGAACTTAAGATGGTCCAGACCGCTTGGCGGTTCTCCCGTGAACATGTTTGTAAAAATCAAAACAAATATTGTGTGCGTGAGTTCTGGAGTTCAATATTTGCACCTTTCGTGGTGTCGGAACATGGCGGGCAGCATTGAATAGCTTATTTATTGGCACTAGGTGTTTTTGAGAACTTGCTCGTGACCCTTGTGACGCACTTC
>JABSTQ010007927.1:0-21765 GCA_013358835.2 Ixodes persulcatus | reverse complement strand
TGTCGTAGCAGAAAGAGCACTGCCTGCTTAAAAAATGCAAACTCTTTTAGCTATGCAAGGATGACGGTGCTGCGCCATTTCTGATATGTCACAAAAAATCAGTAACGTATAGTGTTCCTCATGGATATTTAAACTGTCAAATTCAAAGCCTAAGTTTTATTCAAGAACGTTCCTCATTACAAATGTATTTAGAGATCTGAGCCACCGACCCATGCAAGAATTTGTGGCAAACATTCATTTTCATGTGCATTACGGTTTACAAGGTCTAGTCTGCATTGATTTATTGCATTCATGCTGAAACTGGGAGGTGTTCTTTGGGTATGAATAAAGAGATAAACATTTCTTGAAATCAAAATATTTGAGAACGGACAAAAGGAATGATATTAAAGCGGTATCTTAGATTCTCTTTTCTTTGTCTTATCTCTAATTATTACTTTATTTCATGTGAGGCATTCAGTTTTTTAGGGCGCAGGTCTTAGGTGCCCGTTTCACGGCGTCGCCATCGGCATAACTGCCCCACTAAACTTGGCAGGAAATTGAATTAATGTAGATATCATTTGACATAATTTTTCAGCTAAATCTATTGGAGAAACTGTATTTGTTTCTGGCTAACGTGACACAAAGTCATGCGACTTCATTTTCCCCGCAACATTTAGTGGGAAAACTAAATTGGTGTTGAGGTCACGTGACATAAATTTCTCTGCTAAATTTAGTGAGATAATTTTCCTGTTAAATTTATGGAAATTTCCCGCTAAATGGGAGGGAGCAGACGAGGAGGAGGGGAGGGGAAGGAGTGGCATACCCTCCCATCCTCCTCCTCAAGATCTTCGTTCTAATTTCGCATTACAAAAATTGTAAACTTCTTTAATTTTTAATCTCATGTTTATTCAATTTTTATATCGCAGGTGCACCCGCAGCACAAATCTGGGTTGTGCTGATCCTCTACGCACAAGCTAGGAACTCCTGAGTGGCAAGAGTGGGAGTTTGGCCTGACAGCTCAAGGGACACCTTTGTTCAGTATTGAATTTATAATTATCATCTTTTGAGCAAAGTTCAGCTTTGCTGCATGCAATTCTTCTAGAAATAAATACTTGCTACTGAATTTACCACGTCACTACATTTCGCCACTGCTATTAGTGCTCCTGGAGAACCTTGGAAAAGACCTTATTTGTGTGCAAACATCATGCTTGTTTCAAACCAATGCTGATGTAGAGACTCGCTGACATCCAGCATTCCAATGCAACGCTGGATGTCTGCGAGTCTCTCCCGCATGATGCAAATGGGGAAGGAATCATACAGTCGTATCGTATTAGGGGACATGCTATAGGGCGTCCTTTGTATTGTAATTATAATTGTAATGATGAGTCGGCTTATTAAAGGGAAGTGCAAGACTTCTTTCAGAAAACTAGATGGAGGTTGATTCTAGTGTAGTTTTATCCCGTGAATCTGAATATCACGTTGTTTTCTCCAAAGATATAACAAAACGTGAGAAAACACAAAAGCAACCTACCAGTAGTGGCGTCGTAAGGGGATTTTTCAGCTGCCAAGCATGTGTCGCTTGAGGGCCGCACGTCAATTGAAAGCTTTCTAGGTGTACTCTCCCGTGCTGCCACCAGTCGTGAAGTCTTTTTTCCCCCTTTTTAAAAATAGCGTGTGCATGCATAGTTTTGATTGGCGCTGATGATGCGTGAGCAGAGATTTCGAAAGCTCCTTTTGTGGTGTCACTCTCCGGGAAAGAGTGCCTCCAGTGATACTTTAAAAATTATTTTATGCAGCCTCGATTCACCAAATTACCAAATAATTTTGATATTTGAGATTCTGGAGGTCAAATGAAGATTTAAATGTGTTTCCTCAAATACAAAACCACTCTAGCTTCCCTTTAAGTATAATATGTTCGTTAAATGTTTAATTAGTGAAAATAGACCCATAATTCCAACTAGAAAGTTGCTATGCATTATCGAAAAACACTAAATCAACCCTTTTTATGAATATATAAGACGGGATCTGCATTTTACGGCATTCTAAAAAAAGGCTTAATTTGGACGCGTGTCCAGACTTCGGTTTCTTATCAGGGCGCATCTTTGCACCTGCGATACTGCTGACCAGTGGCTGCAATGCGAAGCCACCTCCTCGCCTCTCTCGTAGAATGGAGGGAAGCAGGGCGCACGTGTGTTGCGCGACTAAACACCTGGGGAACAGGACCGTGGGTGCAGAGATGCGCTCAGATAGGAAATCGAAACCTAGAAACGGATCAAAATAAAGCGTTTTTACAGAACGCGTAAAATGCTCCCCCTGCGTTATATCCTTCTAAAAAGAGTTGATTTAGTCGTTTTCAATGACTCGGCAAATTTCTAATTGAAACCATATGTTCATTTTCACTAATTAAGAAGTAATTAAAAATTTAATTTAATTATCCGACTAATTGTTACGAATAGGCCCATATACTAAGTACTCCTGGACGTATAACTCACCTGCACAAACTGCATTAATGTAGCTTTCACAACCTTTCTAAACAAATATGTAAAGCTTAAAAAATTGCCCTGTATAAAACGATACAGGTTGTCGGAACCATACAAGCGTGTCGTATTATGGTATAGGATGTCCCATAATACGACACGCTTGTATGGTTCCGCAACCTGTATTGTTCCGCTTTAATCCACTATACTGGAGCCGCTTTTTCGCTGGTATAGGATGTCCCATAATACGACACGCTTGTATGGTTCCAACAACCTGTATCGTTCAGCTTTAATCCACTATACTGGAGCCACTTTTTCGCTGGTATAGGATGTCCCATATTACGGTTACGCTTGTATGAGGCTTTTTCCATCATCTTTCCATCATCGAGCTTTTCCAATAGGGTAGGAAGCTTCCGAAAGAGCGCAAGCACCACGTGACAAATATGGGCCCCTCACGTGATAAATAAGTGCCACTTTTCTGCGGCGCCCGCGGGCGCCAACTACAAATTCGTATAGCGCCGTAAATATAGTTCTAAAATTTTGCTTTCTTCGTTGTAATATCGTTTTATGATATCCTTTTTCCATCTAAGCTGTTTAGAAAAATGATTTTTTTCTTTGCATGTGTCCTTTAAGGCACGGATACTAGAAGTTGAATCCCAGCTATGATGAAGTGAATGACTAGCTTCCACAAAAGTCAACAGTGAGATACATAAACCTATTAAGGCACAGACTCTAAAAGTTGAATCTCAACTATCAGAAGGTAAATGACTAGCTTGCACGAAAGTCAACGGACATATACAAAAGATTCGAAGACTAAAGGCTGAATCTCGTATCACAAAGTGAATGACTATATTGCACTAATGTCAACGGCGAGGTACATAAAAGTATTAAGACATGCAGATACTAGAACTTGAATCTCAGCTATCAGAAAGTGAATGACAAGCTTGCACAAAAGTCAACGGTAAGATATATAAAATATTAAGGCACGAATACTAGAAGCTGAATCCCAGCTATATATATATATCACAAAGTCCATGACGAGATGCATAAAATGATTAAGGCACAGATGCTAAAACTTGAATCGTGGCTATCACAGTAAATGACTAGCTTGCACACGGCGAGATAAGTAAAAATAATGAGGCGCGCGCACACACACACACACACCTACATACACACACTAAAACCTTCCGGCGAGCTGTGTCGTGCTTGTCGAATGGAATGCTGAAGAACTTGAAGAATTTCTTGCCGTCGCTGTTACCGTTGCCGCACCCGAAAGCGGAGCACCCCGTCATAGCTGACGAACTAACGCCGAGCGAAAACCGAAACTATATGAAGCTTGCGTGCGAAGTGCAGACATGGAATGCTGAAGAACTTGCCATCGCTGCGACGGTTGCACCAGTTGCATCCGAAATCGCAGTAGCCCGTCAGAGGTTCCGAACTGACGCCGAGCGAAAAGCGGAGCTGTGATGCTCTCGTGCGAAGCCCAGACCCCCAAACCAATCTCCCCAGACGCGCCATATGCTGCTGCATTCACACTGGCGGTTTGACCGAATTTGCGAATGCTCTTGCTTAAATACTTATTAGAAATCCACCCGCATTTGATGGCGACAACGAGCGGAACCGCATGGCGGTTGCGATTCCAATTATTCAAATGCCAGTCTGAGTGCAGCAGCTTACCCAGGCAGTTAGTAGCCGACGGTGCCTGGCGAACCGAGTGACCGGAGCGAAAATGGCGTCGCGAGCCTGGCGAACCCTCGAAAAGCAAAAACAACCAAAAAAAAAAAAGCCGCGCGCAGCGAGCTCCGCCTAGTGGATTACATTCGTCCAATGAGAGGAGCGGGCGGCATTCTTCAAGAGATGTCGCTACCTTTCAGTATAGAGGGACCTTAGCCATACGGCTGCGACGTGACGCCACCGTTGTGCTGCGGTGCATTGTACGACGTGCGGAATCGAATGCAGAGCGCTCCACCACGACGGGGACGTCACAAGGGTGCTGCGCCATTGTTCCTTAACTGAAAGCTAACCCGCTTGCCGTCCGCTAAAGAGCAGCTGGTCGCATCTTTAAAATCGGTTTTAGTTGAGTATGCGGCTTCACTCTGACGTAATAGTTCGGCTGTGATCATATTTCGTGTCACTAAAGTGCTACCAGTCATTTATTTTGGTTTCGCTTTCGACCGGAGTTGCCTTTCAAGATTATTGTTGCCTGTTATCTGAAGCTTTATGTGAAATCGCAGAAAAGGTTCTTATATCTACATTAAAACTAGGGGTGTCGCGAACTTTTGTCGAACCCGATTTTTAGGTCGAACTTTCGGGGTTCGACTGGGTCGAACCGGTTCGACGAACATTCGAAATTTTCACCAGATTCGACCGGTTCGACTTTGTGGACAATGTGGCCAGACCTTGATACAAGCATGTCTAGGTTTGGAGAATTTTTTTTTTTATGCAAAGGTTTTTTTTTAATTTTGTGAACTGCAATTAAAAGAAGCTAATTCTAATCACTGAAGAAGTTAATAACTTAATGTTTTGTGCTGTATTAACTGAAATAACCAATCAGCGTTGCCCTTAATTCATTCCTTAGCCATTACCATCCAATCCGAAGCCAACAGGCCAGCCTGTCGCGCATGCGCACACGAGTCGAACCTCAATACAAGGTTCGTCGGACTTTTCACTAAAAGTTCGAAAAAGTCGAACCTGGTCGAACTCGAACCTCGGCCGGTTCGCGACACCCCTAATTAAAACTGTTCATGAAACAGTAACATGATATTGTCTGCTCTTCCTGACACCGTGTCTAAAGCTCAGAAAATCATGTTTCCCAATCCTAATGATTGCAAACGCCAAGTACTCTACACTAAGTATCGAAATGGCAGTGCCTACAAGAAAATCGGCAAATGGAGTGCAGATACTCTAAACATGACTTATTCAGTGACTCTAGGTTTGACAGTCAAGTTAAACATGATGACATCTCCCTTATCGGAACTTATGTTTAGCGAAGTGCCTCCAGCACCTATAAGGAACTGCGACATGAACTATTGTGGAAGGGAACGTGTTTAGGGGCGAGAGCTGCAGTTTAAACCGTTGGAGCTGGCCATGTTTGCAGATATCACCCATGCTTTTGACGGGCTGCCATTGATTGTGTTGATGGCAATGCAATTCTTGATGTCAGTGGTTTTTTCCTCTACTTTTTGCATTCGATAGGTTTTATGGTGTTTTTTATGATCTAAAAACGGCAAAGAAGGTATATATCTTGTAATAAACACTACATATTATTAAATAGCCTGTTAACATGAATTTACTTTAAATTTAGATTAATCATGTGATACCAGACAATTTTAGCTTAGAGCAAAAGTTCTGTGTAACATTGCGTTAGTTCAGTTGAGCCGAACCCTAGTTAGCGGGTGGCTAACTTTCGTGGGCCTTCACATAGTTATCAAGGTACTAATTTTGCCTTTCATGCAGCCCTTGCAAGCCTCAAAAGCCTCTGGGGAGGCCCTACCGGTTCCCAGAGAGGCCCCACCGGTCTTCAGAGAGTCCCCATGATCCTTGCAAGCCCCCAGGGAGGCCCCACAGCTCCCCAGAGATTTTCCACAAGCCTCGCAAGCCTCTAAAGTTGGCCAACAGGTCGCCCTGGAATATCCGGGAGCCATCGGGCAACAACTAGGTCCTTCGGGGCCTAAAGAAGGGGACTGGAGAAGCTAGGGCACACATTCCGAGCGGCACGGCTTCTTCACAGCTGCAGCTGCTGCACTCATGAAGCGATGCTGGTGTGAGTAGTCTGATTTTATAGCCCTTTCTAATGTTTACAAAATCACAGTCCAGCGTGCGATCTTCACAGCCAAGCACGTGCGTGTTCGTCGCTTCGGAAAGCGAGCAAAGCACGCGCCATACGCACGAACGCTCAAAATGGCACCGGCCACAAGCTCGCTTTGGAAAGGTCTATACATGGAGTGCATTTTGTAAAACCCCAATCCCAAGTTTTTATTTGCGAATCAAGGTAACATAACCATGTGACCCTGCTAAATTTAGAACATCGTGTTCTCTACAGTTACGTCATGTCCTGTACTTTTGGAATTTGCTGTAATGAAATACTGCATGTGTTGAATTTGAGTACATGAATCCACATTTGGCTGTTATGTTTTCTTTAAAAAAAAAAACTTCGCAGAGTTTCTCTTTATCTGTCATAATGTGTAGTGACGGGTTATCTCGTCATTTGCACTGGTAGCCAAAAGTCCACATAACAAGATACCTCGTCATGAGCAGTTAAAGGGGCACTCAAGTGGATTCTGAGATCGTCTATTTATTGCCATAGCCCAATCTACGGGCTCTGAGCATCCCACGAGACCCGAAATCAGATTCAAGAGCATCCGATTTCCCTATTAAAAGTCCAATCAAAGATCGTGCCACGCACCCCTTTCTGCGCCGTGGCGTAGAACACCAGCGGGCGCCACCGGATGGGAAGGCAGCAGGAGAGGGCACGAGACTGCCAGTCACGAGTGGCGGCTTCCCGGCAGACTGATTTTTCGAAGGCGAGCGTATTTGAAAATTCACTCCGCCGGGAAGCCGTCCCCCGTCATTGGCTGTCGCGTGCCCTCCCTTGCTGCCTTCCGTCCGGTGGCGCCCACTGGTGTTCTGCGCCACGGCGCAGGAAGGGGGGCGTAGCATGATCTTTGATTGGATTTTTAATAGGGGAATCGGCCACCTTTAAATGTAATTTCTTGTTTGATAGAATACTTAGAGCCCATAGATTGAGTTATGACGGTAAATAGACGATCTCAGAATTCACTTGAGTGCCCCTTTAGGGCCGGTTCTCACATGGAGCGAAGCGCTGATGTAGCGCTCCTCACGTGCAGTCAGCTACTTATCGCCTGGCACGAGCAACAGTTTTGGCGGTGCGATACAAAGCTGGTGAACGCTCCGGTCAGCACGCGCTTAGCGCGAGGTTAGTGCTACGCTTGTAGCGCTCCGCTGCACGTGTGAACAGGCCTTAAAGGGGTTGAATACCCATGTGGCAGTGGTATTAAGTGTACATTGGCTTCACTTAGAATTACTGCTTTTTTTTTGCTGACAGTTGAAAAGCATGTTGACATCCACCATTAGCATGATATTGACCTACCGTTTTCAGAAATTATCAGTCTTGTGTAAATAGTGCAATTATGATAGTGGCTTGTTTTCTGGCTACGGCAGAAGTAATATTACGGAAAATAGAAACGAAAAAGCCAGAATGACTGTGTTTTAGAGCGCAGCTCTTAGGCACCCGTATCCGGCTTGACCGGCGTCGCCGTCAGCGTAACCGCGCGGTGCATTATGGGAAATGTCCCATAATGCACCGCGCGAGCCCCTCCTCCGGGGTCACGTGACCTCGGGGGGGGGGGGGGGGGACACGTGACTCCCCGAGATTGACCCCCCCCCGAGGTCATGTGACCCTCCGAAGTCACTTGACCCCTCCCCCCGAGGTCACGTGACCCCCCCCCCCGGAGGAGATTGAAGAATGAGGGGAGGAGGAGGAGAAGGAGGAGGAGGAAGAGGGGTATACCCTCCCCTAAGTACCCTTCCCTCCTTTTCCTCAAGAGCTGCGCTCCAATTCGGCGTTACAGGGAGTTGTAAACGGCTTTCACTTTTTTTATTTAATTGCTACTCAGACAATCTTTAAATTGTTTATCACATTTTTTTCTGCTCTTGAGTTTTCTCTCCTACATTCTTCTCTGTGGTCTGTTTTTGCAGGTTGTGGAGCTGGCCTGGCTCTGGACTGTTCGTAGAAAGCGGCCAACCCCAGAGTATCAAGACAAACTCCAAGACCGCGATGGCCACGGCGCGTGGGCTGCTGGCTGCCGTGTTCATGCAGCAGACCTTTGTCATCTGCTCGGTGAAGAGTCAATGGGCCGAGGGCTCACATAGGCTATCTGAACAGCGGCCCCCACTGGCCGTTTCAGCCGTCATGGCAATATTGTGTAGCTTTTTGCATTATTTTAGTCTGCTTTGTTTCTGAAGGTTTTAGGCTCGATTCAGAACACTCTTCAAGCTCTGGTTCTATTATGTCGGAAAACCGGCATCGCTGGTGTTCGCGGCTTGTATCCGTTATTGGACGAGCAGGAAAGCACGAGTGTTAGCAGACGTCTGTCCGTTCGTTATGGAACCAGCAGAGGTGGAATGATTTTTTTGACGACAATGAAAGGCTCTTGGCATGTTTACTCATGTTGAACTGGCACACATTTTATAACTTAGCTTTAGACTGAACAAATAATTGATGACTTGCTAATTCTCTGCAGTGTCTCTCACGGCCACATCACTCTGACAGTCGCTCGCAACTGCAGGTCAGGAAATTCTAAACTTTTTGCTTTGCAATATACGGTGCTAAGGTAAACTAAGTAACATTAACATAGTGCAGATTGTTGCCATGTTAAAATCGTTCCTTGGCCCTGTAGAAAGTGCATGCAGGTGTACTCTTACTTGCATTCGGCTTTCATTTTGCAGGAAGTGCTTTTACAGTCATTTAGATTTACAAAGCTTAAGTGTGTACATTTTTTACCTCACTTGTAGTGCACACGAAGGCCTTGTGCAAGAACAAAGCATGGGACTATACTGAAAAGATAATCCTTCTTTCCCTGGGAACCAAGTTGAGCGAAATCAGGAGTGGCGTAAAGCAGTTCATGTAAAATTAATAAAAGTTGATACATGTTCAATATCCAAATGGTATTTTTCTTATACAGATGAAAAGGCACTTTTGGTAGATATTTGTTGAAATCAAAAATATATATAAATGTTACTTATCTGATTGGGACATATCTGGCCTTATATGGGTGGCAGATATACCCCTATTTAAAAGACCCAGATATGGATATATAAAAAAATGGGCATATCTGGCCAGATATGCCTTATGTAAACTGATATGCTTTATCTGGCCAGATATGCCCACTTTTTTATATAACCGTATGTTTTTTATATGGGTCCAGATATGCCATTTTGGTAAGGGATTAACGCCCTTTGCTTGCTACACATGACACTCAAAATCTGACACATGACACATGACACTGACTCATCAAAAGATGAATGCAAGAACTTTTGTGGCCGCTGCGCGCAATTACGATTAAAACGCAACAGAGGTGCAAATACCAAGCTAACATACTACATCTGTCGAACAAAATTAAAATCTCGGTCCATTATTTCTTGTGACACAAGAAAAAGTGTTGCATCGGAGTTCACAGTGCAAACTAAACGGACCGCGACAACGTGCAGACGACAGCGTGGACACGAAACGGGCTGATTGGCTGCTGACGACAGCGCCGCTCGCGGCGTCATAACGCAGCGCGACGGCCTTGCCTCCTCCGACCGTCACACCTCCCCCTTCTAGCCCCCATACTCCCGCGGTACGATCAAACGATAGCAGTACTTGGATAAGTCAGGATATCCAGCGCTTTACTCCGCCTATGCTGGCAATACCACCTAGAGGAAAAAGGCCTCCCCCCACCCCAACGTCATCACATGATGGATGCACGCAGCGCCGCCTAGCTCGCGACAGCATCGCCGCCATTGCGTCTAGCACGCGGCAACGCCAGCAACAAATTAGCTCAGTTCGCCTTTTACAAGATCCGACTGCGCGTGCGCCGTGAGGCCAACCATATTGTTTCTCGTCTCACCCGTGAGATGGCGCCACAGCGCAACGCAAAAGGCGATCGCCTTTTGCAAGATCGGACTGCGCGTGCGCCGTCTGCACTTCGAGGCCAACCACGGCCTCCGAGATCCCGAAGCGCGCGCGCGAAAGGCTTCTCCGGCCGTCTCATTCGTCTCGCTCCCCAGGAGAAGAGTGTAATTGCGCTAACTCCGTCGCTCGCCGCGAGGCGGCGCTGTCTGCCCAGTCATAACAGAGAGGCGAGCCGTCAGCGTCACAGGTAGAGATCTGTACTGGTACGGGCCAGACCGCGGGCCACTTGCCGGACCGGCACTCGGGCCGGGCTTGGGCTTCGCGTCAATATTCATGAAGGGCCCGGGCCGGGTACGGGCCTTGCATTCAAGTCTACAAGGGGGGCCAAAGCGGGCCAAACCGGACATTATTTTTTTTAGCGGCTTATTTTTTGTAATTCTGTTCGGGGGTTGGGAGAGGAACCGCAATGGGGGATAAACAGATGCTGAAACATGTGTGTGGGGGTATATGTTTTTGTATGGTTCGGTGTGTGCAGCGAATGCTCTTCCAGAGGACTAGCGGCGCGGCGTTCCTATTCGTCCCCGGCGGCGCCGCCGCCATCATACAATCGCTTCTCACCACAAACACGCACATACACGCGCCTATACAATGCGTACCATCGCCGGCGTAAACCATCTGTACGCACGAGTGCTTGCGTCCCCAATGGAGGTGAAGAGGTTCCCCCGAAGGGTACTTTTCCTGAACGATTTCTCGCAGACCACCTCAAAAGACGACGGCATTGCTGTTTTTTTCCCCTTTTTTTACGGTTGTGCGCAGCGAAAGTGGCTAATTTAGAACTTTGCCCGTCTTTTGTACAAACCCGTCGCGATGTTTCCCTTCCTTTCCAACTGTGGCACGTGGTTTTGTTTACTTCTGCTTGCCATTTTTGTTTTTCCGTCCTTTCCGCGCGTGCTTGGTCGCAGAAAAGGAAGATCGAGTGATTTTTCTTAACAAGCTGCCTTGGCCTGCAGATTGGTCGAAGTAATAACAGCAGCAAAAAAAAGATGCTTACAGTATTTACTATTGGGTATCGTAATCAACTTATGTGTAGCAGTTGCAAGCGAGCTGCCATGCCGCGCAATTTGTGAGCTATTCATACTGTGCTAAAATAAAGCGCAGCTGGCCCGTGAAAATTAGCTTCGGGTCGGGCCGGGCTGGCTGTCGGAAATGGATAGCGGATAAACCAGAGTTCTTTTTCTTGAGATCCCATTGTTTGTTTGCATATCAATTAAGTTACATCACAAAGTGCATTACGAGATACGGTGGTCTGTGCTACCTGTGCCAAAAACTAGACGTCTACAAGATAATGCCCAACCTTCTCAATCAGTACCTACAATTATCACAAAGTTTATATAAAAAAATGGCGAAATCATTGCGAGGTGGTTCTACCTCACCGCCATAAGTTTTCCCCCAAAGCCGGGGTCATGTTGCTTGTACATCATACAAAAGACAGTCTGCAAACAGATTCAAACTCGAGTCACCACGAGATCTGAGCTTCGAATGCCGCATGGCAACGAGTTCAAGAGACACTTGGCACGCGGCATTTGAAACACGGATATCGTGGCGACTGATATCTGCAGACTGTCTTGTGTATAATGTATAAGCAGTGTAACTTCGGCTTAAAGGTACTTCTAGTAGAAGCAAACACCGATATACGACCCGCAAAAATTGCGTAATAAATATTAAAAATATTAAAAGAAGGACAACGCGGACTTCACTATATAGTATCAAACCTCGTGAGGCTCAAAAAGCTACGCCAAACAACGTGAAAAAAATTCATTGCAGCATGATTATTTTTATTTAGGGAAATACTAATTTTTTTTATGTACAGAGCTTTTTTTTACTTTTATACGTGCTACAGATTGCAATCAAATATATTAAAAGGCGTGCTTGTTGCGCTAGCCACAACATGTCCAGATGAATATCTCGAATTAAATAATTAAATAAGCATCAATAATTTTCTATCTACGTCCCCAGAGCAGCTGTTCATCGTTCTACCACAATACACAAACATTTGTAAGTATACGTTGCAGTAACTCGACGTAACAAGACTTTTTCTTGAACTCTTCTGCCTCGCGCCATGCTGTCGATGACTGGGTTGGGAGCGCCTCCCCGCGGAGACACGCCGCCTCCTTCTCTTTTATCGATTACGCCCTCTCCGCACGAATGGGACGGCCGGAGAAGCGTTCGCGCGCTTCGGGATCTAGGAGGCCACGGGCCAACCATATTGTTTCTCGTCGCGCCCGTGAGATGGCGCCACAGCACAACGCAAAAGGCGAGTTGTGAATCTCCCGCGGAGCCGGCCTTTCAGTTCGCGTCGCGTCGTTTGAAGCGCCGACTGGTCTTTCGTCACAGGGCTGTGTGCCCATAGAGTACGGTGAAATGCCGTGTAAAAGTTGTGCTTCTAAAACACACGTGTTTTATAGAATACACTGCAGTTAGCGCAGCAGCCGTCCCCACAGCGGTGGCGCATCGAGCGATACGGGAGGCGGACCGTGGGGGGAGAAGGGGGGCTGCTCGTGGAAGCAGCGTTTGTGGATAGTTCCGTAACTGATATGGCACGCGGCGACGCCAAGACGGACGCGTCTGCCGCCTTGTGGCGCCTCTCGTCAACCTTCAGTGTGTTTGCCGCATGGGGCGGGTCGGTCGGGAATTCACTCACGATGATGTCATGTCCACGCATTGTCGTCTAAGTGGCATTAAGTGGCATTGGTCGGAGGCGCCCCATGCGGAACTTTTACCGCACCGGCTAGCGCCAGGCTCGGATAGCTCATGTAGCCGCCCCCTGTACTTTCGACCTTCGGAGCATTGCGTCCGTGCTCGAGCGTGCTGTACGCTCACGGTCGTTCACCACAGTCGTCTGCTCTAGCGACACGGTGCTTCAAACATCGGTTGACACGCGCGGGATACGGCGATCCAGCGGCACTGACTGTGTGAAGCGCGGCTGAAATAGAACCCGATAACTTCCTTATCTGGGCCGGAAGATTGTCGGTGAACCTTGAAAATAAGTCATGCTGCCGCGTCTCTTCTACGCTTTGCTAATCGCGCTTTGCCTTGTCAGGTTCGTAGTGCCTCAAAAGCGGAAGAACGTGCTCCTCATCCTTGGTGAGTGAATATTTCTGTCAATTTAGCCTTATTTGAAGTGCCTATCAAATAAGCATTCGAAATTAGTATACACATTTTCATATGTAGTGGAGCTCACGTTTCAAAGAAACGATACTTCAGCCATCTTGGTGCTTCAAATCAGTGTTGCCAGTTATCTGAAGCTTTATCTGAAATTTCAGGAAACGGTATTCCGTCTTCCGGAAATGCTAAGACAGTGCGCGACATCACGTAATAATATCGTCTGAACTTCGTGACACCCTATCCAATGGAAACGAAGTCATTTTTAAGTCGTAACGGTCGTCATTGAGCCCGCTCTGCATTAAGCGCAAAAAATAACTAAGCGCAAAAAAAAAAAATCGGGAAATAAAGTGTTGATACTCTAAGCGTTATTATTTATTGACTCGAATAAGTCCAGTCAGGTGATAATTAAAGGGACACTGACAGTGTATTTATGCTATGCTCGCCAGGGTTTTTATTGTGAGCCCAACTACCTAGAACACAAGAAATTTGTTTTCTTTCCGCCCAAAAATCACCGATCGAGAACTGACCGGGTTGAGGCGCGCTCACTCTCTTCGTGGTCACGTGACGTTCTCTATGGTTTAGAACTTTAGACACACGCATCAAATATAATCAAAGTCGTGGGTCATCGCAGGCACGCACTCAATATTAAAATTAGAAAAAATTACGATACCCCTTTTTTGTGGCTTCTAAAAGATTGCAAATGCGTTGATTGAAAAAAAAGAAAAAAGTTGCACATAGAACCGGAAGAACTCTATCAGTTCCGGACGTATTTTTTACGGCTCCTGCGAGATTAACCTAGCGCCCACTTCACTGGCCTGCGGGTTCCCTGCGGCCTTGGCCCTGGCCTCGGGCCAGACCAGCTCGGGTGGTGACCTATTACCATCGCCGCCGGAGGCTTCCGGCACAGAAATGTCCAGCCTCACCCCGCAACAGCCACCACCCGGCGCCGACGATTTCCCCGATGACAGACCTCTACACGGAACCCTTCACCCACTACAAGTAAGCCTTCCACCATCTCAAGAACAATCACAGAGACCACCGCCACCGAGTCTCGAACATACATTTAATGTATTAGCGACACTGATTCAGCAGAACCCCGCATTCCTCGAGGCACTGAATCATTTTATGGCGCAGTTCACACCGCCTCCGCAAGCTGAGCACTGCCCACCTCAACAAGTGCGGCAAAAAGAACCACGGCACCGGCGTCCATCGACACGAAGTAGTGCAAGATCTCGCTCGCCTAGAAGCGAAACAAATACGCAAGATGACACGACCTTGTCAGAAGAGCACCGGCATATTCCCGATAGCGACCATTCCTATACAGCACGTTCGCTGACACCAGATGGCAACCAGTTTCCAACAGTCACCGCATCTCAGTGCCATGGCGGCCTTAACCAAGAACACAACATCGAAGTGCCATTGCAACATGGAACGTCACCGCAAGCTGCGTCGCAGAATATGGAGGGAGATGACGACCGAGAGTGGCCGCTCCCGGGCGCAACACAACGAAAGAGGAAAAGAAACCCACTGACTCCGGAGGATGCGGAAGCGTCAAAACCAATTCCACAACCAACACAGACGGTGGTACTCCGGTCCATTGGAAGAAAGGCAGTGAATGCCTTCACAGGGCAGGAAATCTTTGACGCTGTCAAGCAAACCGGCATTCAGAGCAATGAGCAGTACACTGTTCGGCGTAATGAAAAGGCAAATGCAATAGCCATAACAACACGCGACCCCCTAACATAGGAGAAACTTCTCAAGGTGAAGGAAATACGAAAGGGCACAGAAGTACACCAACTGCAGCCCTATAAAGCTATGGGAACGAATGCCGGGGGTACTCTACCTCCCGGGCGAGGGAAACGAGGGGACCGCCGAGTCTCTACAGGCAGACATTGTGTGCAAGAGTCACAAAGTCGTTGCAGCAAGACCGATGTGGCCCAAGGGGAACACCATCCTCGTGACATTTGAAGGCAGAGTTCTTCCCAAGAAAGTCAGCTACATGAGCGAGGGTTAAGGGGGATTCAACCGCTATTTATTTGTACCCTTTTCCTCGTAGATGGCGCGGAAATTTTTCGGAACAAACGAGTTGCATGCTCCCAGCTGCGCATGCAGGTCGGGCCCTCGAGGTGGGCTCGGGCCACGGGCTGTTCGACGCCGGTCTCGAGCTAGATCTTCTTCGCTCTGCGTCAGCCACTGCCGGAAGCGGCCAACGGGCGGCGCGAGATACGAGCCAGTACAAACGTAGATTATATTGGCTTATATAACGTCGAATAAGCTCTGATTTTCGATTGGATTCGAAGTTCCAACCATGTTCGAAATTCTCTAAAGTGCAGACTGCGGCGTTGCGGCCGTTTGGACCACGAAATTTGACACGCAAACGTTGTTTTGCACAAAAAAATTGAATATTTTTAGAGCTTATTTCAAAGCTAAAAAATTAAAAAAAATAGAAATAAAGCGGCAGGCTTGCTCTTTCTATGTCTCGGCCTGCTCTTCATTTGAATACTGGTTTGCAAAGCCGTTCCCCGTAGGTGTGCAGTAAAGCCCATCTATCCTGGGAAAAGTGGCGCCATTAATTGTTGTGGAAATGCTCGAGACACGTACCACGCGCCACTTCTTGGAAGAACATGGCGTCTGAAATCTAGCTCAGTGCTGCGCTGTTCCGCCATGATCTTCTCAAGGACTGCACATCGCACGTGCCTCGTGCATCGACGCACCTCGCTCAATTTTTAAAACATGAAGGGGCTTTAGTGTGAAGTAAAACGTAAAACCCCTCGATGTGTTGGCGTTTGTCTTGCAAGTGGCGTCAAATGCGCCAGTGCACGAGGCCCGTGTCTCGAGCAGCCCTTGGAAGCAAGTGGCGGCGAAGCATTGAAATGAGCGACCCTTGGAAGCGAATGGTGGCGGAACACCCGCTTGTTGCACGTGCCGTGCGCGTTTCCAGAAGAATGGTTAACGGTACTTGTAAAAAAAAAAAAAAAAAAAAAAAACACGTCAAGGGGCTTTAGTGTGAAGAACGCAAAAACGCCCAGAGAGAGACTGGCGGCGAGCAGGATAACCGCGACAAATAATGATTTTAAGGGAATATACGAACAATAACGCCGTTTCAGTTCACATCTAGAAACAAACTTTTTTGTTCGCTAAAAAAGTATTATCAGGCAGACGAATGTTTGTTTTATTTTGTCGTCTGCAATCCGTTCGCGTATTTCTGCTGGGCGCGGACGACGCGTATACGTAGGACCTAAAAATGTTATACAAATAGTCAAATACAAAGTGCTCCTCGGGGGGGGGGGGGGGGGGGGGGGTTAGCATTATTACAGAATTACAAAAAAAAGCTTTATTTGTTTGTTTTTTTATTGCAGAAATAAATTATGCATTGCCAAACGCTGATTCTCCACACAATTAGTGCGAGAGGTCCGAACCAGATGCCAAAGTTTGAGCACTAACCCTTATCTTATTAAAAAGTTGTGATTTCCTGATTAGGAAAATGACTGCGGACCGAGCTCTCAATTACATGGAGCTCCATGGCGCCAGTTACCGAACACGGGCGAAAATGGGCCTCATGTTCCCACTGAAAGTTTCAGAAAATCACTTATAACTTTTGCATAAGATAACGGTTAGTGCTGAAACACTGGCATCTGGTTCGGACCTCTAGCGCTATATTAGGTCACAAAATGAGCGTTCGGCGGTGCATAGTTTATTTTTGCAACTAAAAAAAAAAAACACTTGTTTTGTGGGTTTTTTTTTTTTTCTGGGACGCGTTTAGTTTTTGGAAAGGAGAATCATGTTTTTTTGGCCCGGGTACACTCTTAAAAAAACGGGTACTGTAGTACCCTCCTTAAGGGGGTAACCGACTTGCACACAGGGCAATCCCTTTTGGAGGTATCGTTACCCCCTGCAACGAGGGTGCAAACTTACCCCCTAGGTTAGGGTGCAACATTGCATCCTTTTGGAGGTAACCTTAGTTCCTTTTGGTGTTAAAAGTGCATCCTTTCAGGGTCAGCCTTTACCTCCTTTAGGAGGGAATTTCAATCCTTTTGAGAGGTAAGACGACGTAATTGAGGGCGCTGCTTTTACCTCCTTTTGGAGGGAACTATGATCCACTTTGGGGTTAAATACACACGATGAGGAAAAGAGCTCAGAAATCGCGGACTACGAAGAACAAACACGACAGAAAAATGCTGTCCTGTCATGTTTGTTCTTCGTAGTCCGCGATTTCCAAGCTGTTTTCCCCAACATGTATAACAGCAACCAACTGGCCCAGTTCACCACCTTATTACAGGTTAAATGCACACTTGATGGAATCACTTTTACCCCCTAAAGAAAGGTACTTTGGCCCTTTGTTGGTGTGATAGTACGTGCTTCAAAGGTGGGCCTTATAATAGATGAAGACGGCCTAGTTGTGAAAGTACATGACAATGTTTTATTGTGGCTGTCACAAACAAAATGGCATAAAAATCAATGGCATGACTAGACATCTTATAAAAGTTCTAAGATGAAACCACTAAGCGCAATGAAGGCATCTGGAACAACACTTTCGGGGCTCTAGTCGTAGCTAAAGATGATCTAGAACAAGAATGCAACCAGGACTGCCTCAGCAGGCGACGCGGCTTCGAGGTCTCCCTCCACTGCCACATAGCTGGGCGCCTCAGGATTAATTAGGCTTGAGCTGACAGCCACCGGGTAGATTGCACTGCCTGCCTGGAACCAAAAAAAATGTGGAAATCATGTGATATGAAGTTGAAACATATCATCCCGAATTTGAAGAACTGTGAAGAAATATTAGATTTTTCTAAGACGCATTTGGAGCATTTGATGTGCCTCTGATTCCAGCATTATAAAGCATCGACCATACTTACCAGACGTGACCAGTTTAACTGTTGACTAATTACCACTGACTAAAATTATCACATGGCGGGTGGTAATCGTAGGCACTTTGTATTCACCGGTCATGTTTAAATTTGTCACCCCGATTTACTTAGGTGACTAACAAATCTTATTTTTGTTTGTCGACGTAGCGCACTCGAGAAACTGTCACTCAAGCATTCACACATCCAAAGAACACACCGTGCGTGTGTTCTTTGGATGTGTGAATGCTCGAATGACAGTTTCTCGAGTGCGCTACGTCGAAAAATATGAATAACCAACTCGCCCAATCTCAAGTTCTTATAACAGATCTTAGTCAAAGGGGTACAACTACTGCAGCAGGTTAGTATATACAAGTGCTGATTGTTGGGCGAGTTGGTATTGTACGTGAAAAAACAAAAACAAAAAAATACATGATTGCGCTCTAAGACAAGGGCAGAGGAAGAATATACACTACAGAGCGCTACACCACATTAGCTACTCAGCACCACAGCAGATCCCAATGACCGCCAAACCTAACTGCCGAACTTTGGCAAATATGCAAATAGTTTTTGCCGAAGTGCTCTGCCAGATTAAAATTGAATTTATGTTTTATTTATACATGAGAAGAACAGCACACAAGGACGAAAACACAGAAAAAGAACACACCGAAAAAGACACACTCAAGCGCCTTGTGTGTCTTACTCTAATTTAATTACTCGAAGTATACCCTCAATTTTCTCTGGAAAATGAGCGAACACCACACACACAAAGAAAAGATAAAAATCAAGAACCTCATTGCAAGTGCCCAAATGCGAACAAGAACATCAAAATAATAAGTCTGACTACGCTTACCTGCAGTTTTGTCCAAGGTAGCAGGCATCCAGTACCCTCGACGAAATCACCCTACAAAGTTGACGCAGTAGGAAGAAATATATTCAATCAACTTCAAATAATGCAAACTCAGCCATCTGACTCGCCTATTGCATGATCAGCTTTAAAAAATGCCTGATCGCACGCAAAAAAAAAAAAATACCAAGACAATATACTTGCTAGTCTCTCTGCCGGCAATAACTTAATGACCTTATTCCGTAATATACTACTATTAATGTTTGCGAAGTGCACGAATAATTTCTAACTGCCGAATGTCGAACTTCGGCAAATATGTAAATTTTTTTGCCGAAGTAATTTGCCAGAATAAAATTTAAAAATGAATCTATGTTTTATTTAGACATGAGAAGAACAGCACACAAGCACGAAAACACAAAAAAAAATAACACCGAAACAGACACACTCAAGCGCCTTGTGTGTCTTAATCTAATTTATTTACTCGACGTATACACTCAATTTTCTCTCGGAAATCAACAAACAGCAGACACACAAAGTAAACATAAAGATCAAGAGCCCCATTTCAAGTGCACAAATGGGAACAAGAAAATCAAAATAAAATATTGCACTACGCTTACCTGCAGTAAACAGTGTTAAGAATTGTGAATTGTCACGAGATGCGTCCAAGGTAGCAGGCATCCAGTACTCTCGACGAAATCACCCTGCAACGTTGCCGCAGGACGAAAGAAATATATTCAATCAATTTCAAATAATGCAAACTTGAGCCATATCTAACTCGCCTACTGAATGATTAGACATTAAAAAAAGTCTGATCACACGCAAAAAAAAAAACAAAAAAAAAACAGCCAAGACAACACTATAATTGCTAGTCTCTCTGCCGGCAACAACGTAATGACCCTATTCCGTAATATGCTCCTATTAATGTTTGCGAAGCGCACGAATAATTTCTAACTGCCGAATGTCGAACTTCGGCAAATATGTAAATTTTTTGGCCGAAGTAATTTGCCAGAATAAAAGTTAAAATTGAATCTATGTTTTATTTAGACAGGAGGAGAACAGCACACAAGCACGAAAACACAAAAAAATAACATCGAAAAAGACACACTCAAGCGCCTTGTGTGTCTTACTCTAATTTATTTACTAGAAGTATACACTCAACTTTCTCTCAGAAATGAACGAACAGCACACACACAAAATCAACATAAAAATCAAGAGCTCCATTTTAAGTTCACAAATGGGAACAAGAAAATCAAAATAAAATATCGGACTCCGCTTACCTGCAGTAAGCAGTGTAAAGAACTGTCACGAGATGAGTCCAAGGTAGCAGCCATCCAGTACCCTCGACGAAATCACCCTACAACGTTGCCGCAGGACGAAAGAAATATATTCAATCAACTTCAAATAATGCAAACTTGAGTTGTATCTAACTCGCCTACTAAAAAATCAGAGTTTAAGAAATGCCTGATCACAGGCAAAGAAAATGCCAAGACAATATAACTGCTAGCCTCGCTGCCTGTAACAACTTCATGATCTTATTCCGTAATATACTACTATTAATGTTTGCGAAGCGCACAAATAATTAGCTCAGACATTTATATTTGGTATTTTAAGGTAAAGTGACATTTTACCAAACTATTTATTAAACATCGTTAAATTTAAAAAAAAACAAAACAACGTTGATATTAAAAACCAGTGTTTAACACTGACTTTTACAAATATCAACGACGTTCAGAATTAATCGCCCCGGTTGGCCGGTGCCGCCAATGAATGCCTAAGCGACTACTGCTCTGCAAAAAAAAAAAAAATCTTTTGAGATTTTTAAATATTTTATCAAATGCTCAGTTTAACGTCCGAACGCGACACACCAACGCCCCCCCCCCCCAAAAAAAAAAAAAAAGCAAAAAGAGAATACAAAAGGCGTCTTGTCGCCAGGCCGCCCGGCTCGCCGAGCCGCCGCTCTCCTCCTTCCTCCACCCGCACACACATACACCGGGAAAAGCTGCTGGCTACGCCACTGGTTATGGTATGCCAACCTTCTAAATATGCGCTAGTGCATGCGACAGTCATTCCTGTTCTTGCTCTTTATGAACTTCGATGGTCTAAACCGTGTTTGCGTTCGCGCTACACACTAATTTTATCGAACGCTCGACGCCTTCAGACGTGCCAACATGTCCGCCAACCTTTTGTCTAAGGAAGACAGGGGTCGTCTTCCCGGGCGGTCATAACCGACGCCAACTGCCGCCCGTGCAGAACATTTCCTTACCTGCATAAGGTGCACACGACTTGGATCTTCGACTGAAGTCAATCCAGCGCTCTCGGTGACCTCGTAAGAAGAGACTGAGCCGAACAGAACAATAAAGGACGTTCCTGCGCTGGGACGCCTCCGTCGAACGTTCGAGAAGACCGTTATGCCGGCACTGTCGGCGCGTTCCCCACCGACGCTCCCGGCGGCCGGGCAGGCGCTCTCCCACGCATGCGCGAATAATCACGTGTCATGCGAGGAGACCAATTAGCGAACTCGTTTGCGCCTTCTCACAGCCAATCGCAGCGCCCAGGCTTTGGCATGCGAAACAGGTGCACCCTCTGGGAGGTAATACATGACTCCTTGGTGCCCCTACGCGGCGAACTTCACCTGGTAGCACCGCATTTTTCGTGTTTGCTGTGCCTGAGGAGGTAACAAGCGGAGCGCTTCACCCCTGGCCGGGAGAAGGGTGGTAAAGGCGGTCTGTTACCTCCTTTTGGTCCCCTTTTTTCTAAGAGTGTAAGTGAACTATGCATCGCAGAAAGCTCAAAACGCCGTGTGAAGGTGATAGACGG
>JABSTQ010007926.1:0-27332 GCA_013358835.2 Ixodes persulcatus | reverse complement strand
TTGCAGAAATTGTTTTTTCTGGGTAGTGTCCCCCCTTAAGTATCATTCACTTTACTTTGTATGAAGCAAGTTATGAAGGACAGTAGTTGCCCAGGCATGTAGTTCACATAAAAAAGGCATTTCAATTTCGTGTCACTGGCGAAAGGCATTTAAATTTCGTGTCCCTAGCGAAAAGCAATCGTGATGTTGCAGTCAAGAGGAAATTGCGTCATTTTGTGTTAGTTTTTAATAAGGCGTCACTTCCCGTACGTCGCAGGCGAGTATGACAAACGACAATGCCGCACACCTCAAAAGGTGGCGCTGCGCCTAATGATCCGCCATATTGGCACCTTATGAGCTTCTATGGAAGCTTTGCTACCATTTATACAAACACCTTGGATGAGTGATGTGTGAAATATTTTCGTTGGTGGGATATAAGATAGAGTACATGACAGCGGTTGTCCCTAGATAAAATATAAAAGACTTCCGCACCGTTACGTGCGAAGATTTTAACCCATACTTTTTGTACGACGTCTTCTGGAGCGGCAACATAACAACCAGGGGGGGGCTCCTACCACGCGCAGACTCTCAACGTGCCAGGTATTTGGAAAATTTTCCCCCCTGGCATTCCTCTTTTTAAAAGTGACTAGTTGATCGAAGTGTATATCTATACCAAATGCACCTTAATTCAACAATTGCAGAATCTGAAGAACTGTGCGATGTAGTGAGACGAACGAGGAAAGGGCCGCTCTCTAGCAAAACGTCAACAGAGTTCCTCGAAATACGCAAGAAGCCTGGAGTGGTGAATGTTGGAGGCAGCTTGCTCGGGTATCGGGTTCCAGTGCGCGCCCTGCGGGGCTGCAGACGACGGGCCCCTGTCCCGAAGCGATGAGCCGCAAGGCTGAGGCTTGTGAGGTGGAGGCTCAAGAGAGGTGGCCTCCCAAGAGCCCGAAAAAGAAGGCTTGCATGACCAAGTAAATCCTTCGCCGCTTTAGAGAGAGCCTTGAGACTTGGACAGGCAACCTCGAAAAGCTTCCTAAATACATCTTTACCCGCTGTCCTTCGACAGACATCCATGAGCTTGCGAGTGGCAACGCCCCCTGGCTACTCTCGCCACGTGACGCTGCAGCCTAAGGCCACAGTTCACACAGTAAGAATAAAAACACTGAAAATAGACGAGGGAGAGACACAGTTCTTCTTGCATGAACTGTAGTCTGTCCAACGCGCTTTGCTAGAAGTACCTAGCCTTAGGCCATTCGTTGCCGCTTGCGGTCTGTGTTTTCTCCAAGACTTCAACACGTACAGCTGTTATTGGCCTCTTCGCCCAGCTGCCCGCCACGGCCCAGTACGTGCTAAGCGCCCCAGCCTCCACCTGGGTGCGAAACTGGTGTGACAACGATGATGTCGAGGCCAATCCAGGTCTAGTTCGCACCCCGTTGAGCATGTCTGAGGTCGCTGCCGGCCGTGGCTACTCCGACTGCTTTCCTCAGAATTTCCAGCAGCGGTCGTATGCACAATTTAATTCGGAGGAAGTGTGGTGTGTCAACATAAAGAAGCTTTTTTTTTTGTTAGTATACTGCTGTGGTTTTACCAGATTACATGTGGTTCCTAACAAATTTGTTTTTTTGTGTGTGTGTGTGTCCTCGCAACAACGAAACGTTATAAGTTATTTTGTTTTTGCTAACATGTCCAAGTATGGATGTGTGCGTTCTGCACACTGATTATACTCGTCAACCTAAAAAAGCTAGTTTTGCACATAATTCAAGCGCTGCGCGATGTAGTTCTGACCATATCCAGTTGCTACAAAACAGAAAAACACAAAAAACACAGCCGACTTGCATCAACAACTTCATTACTCTGCTCAACAACACCATGACATACTTTCGAAGGTCGATCTGGTAAGTCCTAACACCAATACCAGACAAGCCATTGGAAATTCAAAAGGAGCCTAACAATGCCTTTCGGTTTGTGAGTTCGTGTGCATGCCATTCAGAGTGAAAAACACTCCGATGAACTTCCCGTGATCCGTGGAGCAGGTGTTACGAGGACTTCCATTTTGTTATGCCTACATTCACAATATTCTCGTTGCACTGATGGCATCTTCATATCACCTACAAACTTATTTTTAATGTTGAAGCAGATTACAGTCATGCTGAGACGCTGGGACCAGAAGTTACTTGGAGAAGCTCTCCGAGCACTTACACTCAATCATCTTGATACAACTCAACTTCTGATGCCATGCTTCAACCGTGGCCTCCGCGATCTGCTGCCGGCGGCGCGCCGTTGCTCCGGCCGTCCCATTCGGGGCGGAAGCAAGGGGGGCGGTGTAATTTTGCTAACTCCGACACCCGTCGCGAGGCGGCGCCGTTAGCCTAAGGTTGAAGCGAGGCTCATCTGGCCGACACTGCCTGCGATTTCACGTGTTCGTCAGTCTTCGTTGTCGAGTTTTCACTGCAGAAAAACCTTGAGTATGTGGTCGATGTGTCTTCACTCGTTCCTGCAAGCAGTACAAAGTTAAGGTACGTACGTTGTTTAAATGACATGTTTGTTTTGCATGCAGCCTGAGTGGTTAAGTGAAAGTCGAATGAGGCAGCCCAAACTCGATCCTTTGGCAGTTCGTGCAGATTGAATGCCTGTGTGCCGAATTGTTTTGCCACTTTTACGGCCTTTTCGCGAGCTATCACGGCGCTTAGGTTTACCTTTTTATGCCTTGCAGGCTGTTTCGAAATACTTAGCTACAGTAAACTAACTAGGCTATTTTGTGTGTCTGTGAGCGCGCGTGTTGTTTCAAGGCGTGTGTGCTTGCGCGTGGGTTCGCGTGCGCACGCGTGCACGTATGGTGTGTGAATGCGTGGGGGTTCCCTGGTTCGCCCGCTCGCTCCTGTGCGTGCGTGCGTGTGTGTGTGCGTGCGTGCGTGCGTGCATGTGTGTGTGCGTGTGTGTGTGTGTGTAGGGTCGCGCTGCGGGCGTATGTGGGTGGGTTCGCGGCCCGTGTTCATGTGTGTGTGTGTAGTTTCGCACGTGCGCGCGTGTGTGTGTGCGTGAGTATGTGGGTTGGTTCGAGGCGCGTGTTCATGTTTGTGTGTGTGTGTGTGTGTGTGTGTGTGTAGGTTCGCACGTGCGCGCGCTTGCATGTGTGTGTGTGCGTGGGTGTGATACAGAGAGAGAGAGAGCAGCGTAATACCGATAAGCGCTCGAGTGTTGTTTCTAGGCAGGCGATTGCAGTAGTCTAAGCTCTAGGCTAGTCTTCCAAGTGTACGAAGCGACAATTTTTTCTTGAGTCTTGGTTTACTATGATGTATACGTTCCAGGTGTGTTTAGTGGTCTTATGAAGCTACTGAAATATCGCCGCCTCATTATTTGCTGTAAGTGAAAATTATATGGTTTTCTGGCGTGCGTTTCACACCGCTGTCCGCTCTGCTTCTGTATTTTTTCAGAAGAATGTATTGCAGCGTGTCTTTCTGCAAGTCGGACAGGAAAAGAAGGATTGGAATAAGTTTTCATGAATTTCCTGCAAACGATGACCGTCGCCAAGCGTGGCTGAAGGCGATATCAAGAAAAGATTTTGTCCCAAATGACAAATCATCGAGCAGTGTCGTCTGCAGCCTTCATTTTGCGGATTCGGACTACACTCTGGGGTCCACCAAGCTTATCAGTTTATCAAGTTGCCATGCCAAAGTGACTGGTTCAGCCTGTGACAGTGCAACCAGCACAGGCCAGTCAAATTCTGATTGCTGGTTGCCATCAGTCCCTGAAGTAAACACAGAGGCAAGTTTTCAAGGTGCAGGCCACGACGGAGGCCATCTGCCACAGACTTCTGTAAACCATGTGTCAGTATTAGGCCCCAAGGAGGATCAGATGGCTACAGGTACGAAAACAAGTGCACAAGATGCAGTAGGTGACCTGCAGCGGCCTACTAACTCAGTTGAATGTGCAGCACAAACTTGTGATGACCTCCTTCCACGCAAGCAGTCAGATGCAAGGGGAATCAACAGAATGAGGGTGCAGTTGTTTAGAAAAGCAGATACTGTAAGGAGACTGCAGCGAGAAAACAGCCGTCTGAAAAAGAAGCTCAGTGGTTATGAGAACAACACCCTCCACTCGGCAATCAGAATATGCTTGGAGAAGGTTGGCACGGCCCAGTTCTGCCTAGAAGATTTCTTAGTGGAGCAGATCACCAATGCAACAAAGCAACGACCCGTGTGGTCCCCAGACTTTGTACGGGAATGTGTACTATTGTACTACTTGTCCCCGAAGGCGTACCGTTACATACGCCACCGAGGCCTGCTTAAACTGCCTTCGAAAAACACCCTCCTTCGGTATGTCGGAAAGTCGGACGGTGAAAGTGGGATCACCCCACTACGTAATATCCCGAGTCATCGCCGACCCCCCTGCCGCCTGAAATTCATAGAAAAAGTGGGGTGGGCCATGTCTCGGTGGGTGAGCACAAAAAGTTAATAAAAGCGGAGAAAGCCGCCCAGTTTTCTATCCGTATCTAGCGCTGCTACGCAACAGATACATTAAACTCAAAACTCGATTTAGTTTTATTGTTTTATAGAAAAATGCTCACGAAAGAATGTTTTACTACCCCGAAGTCCGTTGCTTGCATACACGCTAGGAACACCACCGATCTGCATAGAGCACAAACGTTTGTTCCGTGAAAACACGTCACCACTATGTTCTCCTAGATAGTAAAAAAAAAGAGAAGAAAATAAAGAAAATTCTGCAAGAAAATAGAAAAACCAACCAGGCGCAACGAGCGAGCGAGCGAGCGGACCAAAGAAGCGACAAAGAGCGATGCTGGGAGAGCGGAAAAGCCGGCGATCGCGTGGCAAATACTTTGGCGTCGGGCCAAGTCGGGCGCCTTGTCAATCACAAGCTCTTGCGCAACTTGCTTGTTTTTTGCGTACATGCGTGCGTCCGTGCACGGCGTGCTATCAATGGGGGTTTGGGACGCTCTACTAACGTCTGTGTAGGGCGTTCCAGGAAAGCTTTATTTACCTGTTGGCTTTGTCTAAAACATTGCACAACCGCGGTCGCGACGTGCGGGGAGAAGGAGCGGGTTCGCAGCGACCTTACTTCGGCGGAGACAGACTTCGACCTTACACTCCGCGGTTACATCCCAAATATGGGGCGTACGCTTACCTCGCGATTCCTGACTGGGTTAATGCTTGTGTTATCTTTGCGATTCTTTTTTTTTGTCGGATCGACATCTTCGTAAGCAAAACAAACTTTTATTTTGTTATCTTCGTCGTTTTCTTTTCGCATGGATACACTACCACTTCGGAGTCGCTCACGCGCAAAATGCGTAAGCAAAGAGAGGGCCTTTCTCTCCGTTTTACTTTGTCACGGACGTCCTCCAACTGTAAGGTCCGCGGTCGCGTCATTGGGTAGGATGAGTGTTTGCAGATCGCGGAGTCCGCGTTGGGGTATTTGAAGGGGTGGGCGATGACTCGGTGTTTTTTAGAAATCTATATTGGCCCAAAAATTGGGGTGGGCGATGACTCGGGATATTACGGTAATGAAGGAACGTTTACAGAAAGAGGTGGGCAACCTGAAAGAGCAAGCCCGGCTTTGCTCAATTATTGTAGATGAGATGGCCATAAGCTCCAAATACATCTACGACCGTAAAATGGATTGCTTTTTCGGGCAGCAAACTGCAAAAGAAAACAGTGCAGCAGCAGAGAACATCAGCAACATCATTCTTGCCAACAAGGTGCTATGTTTTGTTGCTACAGGATTGTCCACAGCATGCAAGATACCTTGTGGCTTCTTCTTCACGAACCGTCTAAGTGGCAAGCAATTTTGTAACAGCTTACAAAAGAGGTGATCTCTGAAGTCGAAAAGTGTGGTCTCTGTGTTATCCGGATTGTCACCGATAATCACAAAATTAATGTTACAATGATGCGTCACCTGGGTAACGGCTCACTCAAGCCTGTGGTCACTCATCCATGTGACCCAGAAAGAAGCTTATTTGTGTCCTTCGACCAGTGCCATACTATACAAAATGTGCGAAGCCTTTTGCTTGAGGGGGAGATGACAGACGGAAGCCAACCAATAACGGGACAGTTTGTTAAGCAGCTGTATGACCTACAAAAGAACGAGGTTGTCAAACCAGTTCGCTTCCTCACGCAGAAGCACGTAGAACCAACGAACTTTGAGAAGATGCACGTCGGCAGGGCGGTGCAGCTGTTTTCAGACAATGTCATCTCGGCACTTTCTTTTTTGAAGGAATACCCCAGTCACCACCCTCAGGCAGATAAATTCAGAAACGCAGGGGCGACAATACTGTTTATGAAGATGATGCAAAAGTGGTTCGCCATTCACAATGTGGCCAACCGAACTGCACATGTGCACATGAGGCAGCCTGACCAGATGCACTTCTTTTGCGCGACTGACGAACGTCTACAGTGGCTGAAAAGGACTTCCCAGACTATCTCAAGGCTCTCGACAATTCCTGCAAAAGGAGTGGGAAGAAGTTTCTAAGTGCAGAGACCTACGAAGCTCTTTTGCTGACAAGCAAATCTACGGTTTTGTGTGTAAAATTCCTTCTCGAGAGTGGTTTCTTTTGTGTTTTAACGAGGAACCTCTCAAGCGACCCTGTGGAACTCCTCTTCAGTTCTCTACGGAAAATGGCCGGTGGCAATGACTGCCTGGATGCGAGAGCCGTGACGTTCAGCCTGGAGAGGATCTTGAGGACTGGCAATCTCTGCCCATCCCAGTCTTCCAACGTGGAGAACGGGCAGGCTGTCTTGAGGTAGGTATATGTGATCTGTGCTTTATGCTTTAAAACAAGTGCTCATGGTTGGTCAGGTTGCTTTTGCTTCATAACAGGACCCCTCTAATTTTTCATGGCCTCACACATCTGAGATAGCAGACGTTGTGTGTAGCTACTAGTTTTAAGAGTATAGAGGACTGCTGCTCACAAGTGGTTGCGTTTATTTTACATGTGTTTTGCAGCATACATGGGGCTTCCATGAGCGTGACGTCCCCTGTAGTGGATGTTCCAGCTGAAGCAACAGCACAAGCAGCCACACATGTTTCGACTGAGACGTTTCAAGTTGCCCTAGCCAGGTATGCTACATCAAATGTTTTTCAAGACCTAATGCTTGCTTGCCTGACTGTTGTTGTTCTTTTGCAGCCGGCAGCCTTTTCTCTAATACATCTTTTGCACATCTTTTTTAGTTGCACTGCACCTCAAGATTTCGTGATGGAAATCGACGGGCTGTTTACGCCACTGAAAGCGCTTCCTCGTAAGTAGATGAGTAGAGGCTCATTGGAGTGTTATTAAATGCAAGATAAAACAAAAAACACCATGTTCATTCGCTTTATCTGAAAGCTATAAAGGCTAATTGTTAGCAATGCACAAAAATTTAAGTTGATGAGGGCTGGGTAGAAACACAATTAGTGCAGCATTTGCATTACACTCAAGATCTGTTTATATGGGCTGTCTAAAGTTTGCTCACAATTAGTGCTGCATTTGCATTACACTCAAGATCTGTTTTTATGGACTGTCTAAAGTTTGCTCTGTTTACTGCCAAACACAATTTTTATGCTCTCACTGGATGCTCTTTATTCTGGTGTTTAGTTTCATATTTGGGTATTTTCTTTTTCAGTGCAGCGGCCACCGCCAACCATAGTGAATGCTAGCATTGCTTACATAGCCGGGTTTGTGGCGAGAGCAGTCGAAGAGCGGAGAACATGTAGCCTCTGCCCTTCCCTTCATCAATCAGATGCATCCAGTCCTGTGCTAATGGGGGTAATTAGCCTGCAGTCAAGGGGTGGCCTAACTTCCCCAAAGCCTGAATTTGTCATGGTACTTGTGACCATTAAGAAGGCTGTTGACATTGCCCTGAAGCACATAAAGAAGAGCAATGTGCGTCAGCAGCTGGCTGAACTGATTTTGCCTCACCTTGAACGGTGCCCCCTTTTTGTATGCCCAGCAAGAGATGAGCATGGTGCGAGCACACTGTCAGTGGTCTTCGACAAGTTTATTAAGCCACTCTTGTCCAATGTTGGTGCGGCTGTGACAAATAGGGCAGCTTACCGGAAAAAGCTTGCATGTAAGCCACTGTGCCGGAAAGTGCTCCGTGTGTGAAATTGTGCAACGCATAAAAAACATGGTGCATACTATGTGCCTCATTTTTGGGGATGTTTCTGTAAATTAAGTGTCATGTATAAACTTGTATGTAAGTCACTACTCTGCAATGTGCTCCGTGTACAGAAGTGCGCAATGCAGAAAAACATGCTGCAAACCATCCTTTTTTGTTGCTGTAAATAAAGTGTCCCGTATCCTGAAATGACCTTGTTTGTCCTCTTGCCCAGCAGTAGCTTCGGTGCATTAGCCTCCAATGTTTTTAGCAACCGCGGGAAAAATATTCTGCTGAGTTCAAGGACGCAGGTTCGAATCGCGGCCGCTTTTCTGCTGGAGGCGAAAGCGCCCGTGTGTTCCAGATTTCGGCGCTCGTTAAAAATCCCCAATCACATGGGTGGAGGGGGTGCAAAAGGGGCACTTCCCCTCCCCACCCAAACGACCCAGAACTTTCACCTTACCCCATGTCCTCTCCCTCTTCCTTCGCGCAACAATAGATTTGCCACCTCAAGGTAAAATCCTGCCGGCGCCCATGCCCAGGTGGTCACAATTACGCCGCCGTTGCGTAAAACGTTGCGCCGTTTCATTTCCGCGGAATCATGTGCTTGTTTGATTGTTTGTTTTTTCAAATCATGTACATATATGCCTGTTTTCCTGTTCCCTTTTGCATAACCAAGTTGAAGTCTAGCGTGTGTTTCGTCTTTTCTTTCTTCGTCCTGTGTTAAAGTTCGCTAGAAGTATGAGTTCATTGGTCACAATTAATCCGGAGCCATCTACTACGGCGCGCCTCATCGCATGTGTAGCGTCGACGCGTTAAACCTCATAATAAAAAAAAAAATTGACCCAGTTCCAGCCATGCAACTTCAACCTTAAGCATTGCAGGAAGTTTGTCCTATTCAACACTGGATTGGAACAACGGTTTGTAAGACACCTGTGCGCTGTGAAAGCCTACACTTCACTTACTTTTCCTCTTGAATGAATGCACACAAAAAAATTGATATCGTTGGTACAAAAAAAAAAAAAATCAAGGCGCACTGCGCTGTTTGTTTACATAAAAACTACTTTCACATACTAAAATAACAAATACAGGTTTTCCAGAAATAAAACAAGACGCCTTATCCTTTTTAACGCTGCGTGACCGCAAAAATAAAAATTACTGCTGTGCAATAAATTCACTTGTGCTTCACAACAGGCCCAGTCCACGAAAAAATTTAAACGGCTAAGAATTAATGGCACCTGTAACTACTACGATCTACTACATTGATGAGTGGTAGTAATTTTCCATTAAACGTCTCACACAGGCTGCAACAGCCGAGTTTTCGTCCTCTACGCCCGCCCGCGACAGGGAAAGCGAACCATGTTGATTTAACCTGAGACTGAGGTAGAGAAGAAACATCAAAACGTTTTGATGTTTCTTCTCTACCCCAGTCTCAGGTTAAATCAGCATGGTTAATATTCACCAGCTCGCCTGCACCCTTACGATTTTTTCTAGGGAAAGCGACCTTAGGCTACGCGCGCCGCGGTGCGGCGAAAGACGCGGCCACGCCCCCTTTTCAACTTACGCCCTCTCCGGCCGATTGGGACGGCCGGAGCAACGGCGCGCCGCCGGCAGCAGATAATAATAATAATAATAATTTTTATTTGCACGAGAAAGTTTGCCCACTCAGCGGCGTGCAAGGCTAGACAGAAAGGTTAGTACCCTCACGCATGTGCGCCTGCTAGCCCGCCGCTGAGTAGGTGTAGACATAAACAAACAGTAGTCTAAGTACAAAATAAGAATAACACGTATACACGTATGAAAACAACAAATAATCAGAACCCAGAGGGAAAGATAAGAAAACTCGCTGTGCCCCAACCCACCCCTACGCAGACCACGGCGGAGGCCCCAGCCTCAAGCCCAAACCCGCGAGAGCACCGCTGTGTGGGGTGCATCCCGCGCAGCCGAGCCCGCAATCGTGGCCCCCGCCACGCCCCGCCCCAGGGTGACACGGAGCACGCGCGAAGACCCTTGGGTGAACCCCTTACGGGCCATCAACTTGTGAACAGATGCTGGCTGTATCGTCTGCATAGCTCGCGGGATTCCTCCCTGCCCCGCGTAAGAGGCTTGCGCTCCCTCAGCGGAACAGAGAGAAGCTCACCTACGCCTGCAGGGATCGCGGACAGGCCATGCTTTACAGTCCTGGCATGCAGTGGCTCAGGCTGGCTAGTACGTCTATTCACACGCACTGCCGTTGATAAATACGACCCAGTCAGTGAGCCGTCCAGAGCGCGGCAAACCAGGCGCACGCGAGCCATTCTCCGACGTTGTTCAAGTGGCCGCCACCCCGCAAGTTTAAGTCGGGTTGAATAATCTGCGTCCGTGGAGCCCGAAGCGCGTGCGCAAAGCATCCGGGAACCGCGTCTCTGCACGCTCTCAATGCGATCCACGAGATGTCGCTGAGACGGGGACCACACAGAGCTACAATACTCCAACGACGGCAGCACGATCGAGGTGTACAAGGTGCGGAAGGCCGAGGGTCCACAAGGCCTGGACACCCGAGACACAAACCCCATGAATCGTCGAGCCTTGGCCACGACACTGGCTATGTGGACAGAAAAATCCAGTGTTGTCGTAAATGTGACCCCTAAGATGGTGAGAGAGTCGCATGTGGCTAGTGGCACACCGAGCAGATGGTAGCAGGGTTTCTCTACCTTACGGGCGCTGCTAAAGCGCATCACGGCACTTTTCGCGGGGCTAAGCCGCAGGCAATGGTCAGTCGCCCAGCACATTACGTTGTTGATGTAGTCTTGGAGGAGGTGGCAGGTGTCGGGGGAAAGTGAGTGGGGCCAATATCGACGTGTCGTCCGTGTACTGGACGAGAGGGAACCTGTCGTCCCGGGGCATGTCATTGACGTAGATTAAAAATCATGTAGGGCCCAGGACCGACCCTTGTGGCACACCGGAGGGGACGTTCATTGCAGCCGAGCGCGCACCTCGGTTAACGACTTGTTGGCTTCTTCCGCTCAGAAATTTCGACAGCCACTTCAGCAGAAAACCCCGGATGCCGGCGCCCGACACCTTGCGTATCAGGAGACCGATGTAACTGCCTGTCGAACGCGTTGCTGAGATCAAGCTGAACGAGATCTGTCCCTGTGCGATTGTCGATGCAGTTGCTTACGAAATGGCTCAGGGTCGCCAGGGCCGTCTCACAGCTACGGTTGTGTCTCAAACCATGCCTGTGACTGCGATAAGTAGCCAGTGCCCTCAAGGAAGTCGAGAAGCTGGCCGTTCACCGCGTTCGAATGTGCGGCAGATGATCGATGTTATTGAAACCGGACGATAATGCGTGACGTCGTCTCTAGGCTTTCCTTTCCCCTTGTGGATAGGGGTAACCAAGGCGTGTCGCCAGGAAGCAGGAACAGCTCCCACGTCGAAAAGACTCTGAAGCACACAGGCGAGCGAGGGCAAAGTGTGCTGCGTGATCATCCTGAAAAAGGCAGGTGCCACTCCGTCTGGGCCAGGACATTGCGAATGCTTGATCTTAGACACCGCAATGCTCAGTGCTTCCGCTGAGAAGGTGATCTCCTCCAGGCTCGATGCATCGGTGCCAGATAATGAAGGTGCGAAAGCAGCGGAATGCGCAGACAACCGCTGTCCGTCGGTGTTGTAGACAGACGAGAAGTGGTCTCCGAAGAGTGCAGCAATCTCACCGGGGGCATCGATCATTTTGCCGTTGGCGCTGAAGCAGGGTCGTTGGCAAGGCCTTCTGAGGCGACTTACGTACGACCAGAAGACCTTAGGGTCGTCCTTTGCTTTTTGTGCTATCGTGGAGGTGTAGCGCTGGTGTGCGACATGTATGGTAGCCTTTAGAGCGCGTTGGTGGTCTTTTGCAGCGCGTAAATCCACGGGACAGTTAGAGCGGGAGGCCTTCCTGAAGAGTCCCCTCTTTATTCTCGCTGCCTTCATTATGGCGGGGGTGATCCATGGGCAATATTTTCGTCCCGAGGAGCGGGTGCAGGAGGGCACGCACTCCTTCTGAATTGCTCCCGCCAGGTCGCACCATAGGTCGAAATTACCAAGGGGGTCATCGCCAGTCGTCATGCACCAAGGTGCGAGGTGTGCCAGGCGTGCTAGGTGGCCGTGATCGGTCTGGTCGAACTTCCATAGTGTGCGTGCATGGTGCCCCCTACGTGGCAACACAGCGGCATACGTCACCTCGATCGCCAGGTGATCGCTACCTAGGCAGTCCCTCAGAAGTCTCACAGGAAACTATGCGGGTCGGGTCTGCTACAAAGAGAAGGTCTAGAAAGCTGGAAGTTCCGTCACTGAGTTGAGTACGTCGATCCAGTGCACGCCTGCGTGAGGCCAGCTGATGATGCAATGTCGAGTAAGAAGTCATCCGAACGATCGCGGGGGACAGAATCCTCGTGTGTAAACCAGTCAATGTGCGAGTTGAAGTCGCCGAACACCAGTATGTTCTCATAGTTCCTGAGAGAAGCGGCCCGTAACGATACCTCCAGGAGCCTGTATGACTCCTCCCGTATCGACGGCGGGCAGTAGACATCGCGGATGCCACGATGTGGACAACAAATACAATGATTCAACGCTCGGCCGACATAACCGAACGCAACGTCAGGGTTCGGCTGGAGTTCGTGTTCTCCGGTGAGGGCGAGGAGGGGCTCTTTTGTTTCCACTTTGGCCTGCATGAGCAATGCAGCATGCACGGTCCCAGCTCAGCAGAAAAGCCGAAGTGGGTCAAGCTCGCATTCTTTGAGGATAGATCCGGCACTTAACGTCGCTTCGTCGATTGTTAGTATTTTTTACATTAAACTGTGCCCCGCGCTTTATTGTAGAAGATGACATGGACATGCCCATAAGGCCTCTAGGCATGTGCACAGGCCTTGTGTTGAGTAAACACCGAGTATGGGGACAACAAACGGGTCAGAGCGCCCCTGCCCAATAGCACTTTCCTTTAAGTATCAAAAGCGTACCATGCGGTCAATCTGAGGCGAAACATAGGCAGACTGCACTGTGCACCTTTATTTTAGCGAATACTATCGGGGCCAGACGAATTCACGTAGGCAACTTAAAAACTAAGAATGATAGAAAGAAATTTATACTGAAATGAAACTAAACTTACGTTCAAGCTGAAATAAAAGGGAAATTTATTTGGTATGCTTAGACTTATCTAAGGCCTTTGATCGTGTATCTCACAATGGACTCGGAAAAAAAGTCATTACATACGGCGTTAATAAGAGAGTTGAATGGATCGGACCATACCTTGCAGGACACATTTTGTGACTATCAATAGAAATGTTTCAGCTACTTGCGGACTTCCGTCGGGAGTCCCAAAAAGAATCAGCCTTAGGCACTGTTTTATTTTTATGTTATATTAACGATATCGCCGACAAAGTAAGCTCCGATGTCAGTGCGAATGTTCGCAGATGACATATTGCTATACACTAAAGTAGACTGCCCTTCAAATCAGGATAACTTAAATTTGTTGGTTGACTCAGCAAAACGATTATGTGAGAGATGGGAAATGAAAATAAACCACGACAAAAGCACGTTCGTCAGAATCACAAGCAAAGGAGCAAACACCTTGTAGCATCAGCTGACCATGTTAAGTACTTGAGCGTTACAATATTGGTAGATTTAACGTGGAAATGCCACGTCGACAATTTGTGAAATACGGCTAGGAAAAGGTTGTAGCTCTTCTAGCGTAATCGACAGCATGCCACGCGTTAGGTGAAGCTAACAGCTTACACAACTCTTATGAGACGTACCCTGGAATACGCTTGCACAGTATGGGACCCGTACCATAAAAAAACAAATCGATAAATTTTAAAACAATATCGGAGAGAAGCCGCTCGTTTTATCATATCCCGCTACAGTCGAATGGTCACACGTATGCTTGAACAGCTCAAGTTCCCTCCCTTGTGTATACGCCGCGCCAGGCTAAAGTTTCTGTTTATGCTTTCACGGAACTCCTTCAATGTGGGCACTTCTCGTTTCCTACAATCACGTATTACGAAAACTCTAAGGGTGTGCGCACAATATAAGGCTTTTCAAATTTTGCGAATGAATAAAGATACCTACAAATATTCTTGATTTGTTGTTAGAACACTAGAGACTTGGAACAGGCTTTCTGGAAATGTTGCAAATTGTGATACAATAAAATCCTCTGAAAAAATATATAATGTAACTGTATTCATTTTTTTTTTGGTTCTTGCGTTCATGTACTTATTACAATAACACTTCGTATACCTTTGTAGTTTTTGTGTGTGGCATGATGTGAGCCAGTGTGGTGGTACTCTTTGTTTTTTCTTGCTTGTGCTCGACTCCTGTATAATCCACCCAATCGGGTTCACGGTATTTATAAATAAATAAATAAAATAAATGATTTCGCCGGAAACTTGTGTGAACTCCTATGGCTACAATTGGTCTCATCGTTAAGCCGTAGGTGCACACTGCAGACATGTTGACAACATTATCTGGGGAAACGCGTGAAGACTTTTCAAGCATGTTACGTATGCTTCGAACATGTCTGCAGGTAATTATTGCATGACCAATGTTACAGGACTGTCACGCATCAAAAAAACACGCCTGAAGCAGTTTCTGCAGACTTTCTTTGGTTGTTCGATGTATTGGGGAGTTTTATAGGGAACCGCGTTTCTGCACATCCGATTCGGTACGAACTGTGCATGTGCTATCGCAGAACACTCGCACATGCGCAGTTGGTACCGGACGTCCCATCCTATACCGTATCGGACGTGCAAAAACGGTTCCCTAAAACTCCCTTTTAGCAATGTAACCGCGGCTTTGCTCACATTGTCGGCGAGGGCCTTGAGTTGACCCGTGTAACTTCCGTTGGCGAGCTTGACGCCCCACTGCAGGTCCTCGGCAAATACGAGCTTGTACCTGCGATTTCATGGGCGAGGGCACGTCGGCGCGTATCTACAGTGAGTGGCGTTGATAGCACACCTAGAGAAGATTCCGTGTACCTCCTGGTTTTCAACTGTTTGTTTATCGCGCGAGATAGCTTAATGAATTGAATCCGACGTGTAACGTAGATCTGTATTTGAGTTGATTTTTCGTGGACGCGCCTCCTGTGCGTAAACGACTCGTGGAAAAATAAAATGACGCAGATAGGCAAGCGAAAGGAAGTAAAAGCTAGCGAAAGGGTAGAAGCCGAAATTCCTGGGCTAGTTGGTTAATCTTAGTTTACGGTTTTGTTTTCACGATTTTATATGTTTAGCTTATCTTTGTTTTCACGATTTTATATGTTTAGCTTATCTTTGTTTTCACGATTTTATATGTTTAGCTTATCCTAGAAAAGACAGTGTTTATGATTACCGGCGTCTACAAAGTGATATCGAGTCCGGAGAAGGATACTTAAAATATATAGAGAATAAAATCACTTTAGAGACAGATTGATCGAGTGGCTAGTTTATTTATTGAGCGACTAAATTTCCGATGTTTATTGCTTTTTACCAATGAACAAGTTTTTCCAAAGTACATTTGTCGGTATTTCGGGGTAAATGGCAAGAATCGCCTCGCTAGACACTTCATCAAATGCTTTGAAGGTGCGAAGCACTTGAAGGCTTTTAACCAGCCGCATTTGAATTTGAAATGCCTCCGCGCCTGCTAGATTATTATATAATACGCAGTTCCTACTCTACTACAGTGGGGAGGGGGGAGGGGTGTGTTAGCTTAGCGCACCGCTTAACCCCCTCCCCTCTCTCCCCTCTGCTGGGTTCCGTTGCTGACGCTACCTGGTCTTGCTACATTTTGACCACCCCCACCAACAGAAGCAAGCAAGGTCCGCGCTGGGACATGGTCCGTTCAAGGAAAATGCGTCTCTGAGAGTTTTGAAACGTAATAGCGTTTCACTATCGTGGCTTTTGATAACATCTTCAATATCGAAACCAAACCATATAGTGTGCAATAACTAATTGTTTATTGAAAGATCGCATTTGCCCACGGGAGCTGCGGGCACTGCGCATGCACAGAAAGTGGGTGTTTTGAAGGGCGATGTGTTTGCGCGTGTGGCGTTTGAAAGTCGGCGCCATCACTTTGGCGTGCCGTCAGAAACAGATGCGGTGCATATCAGGCTATCTCTTCGTGCAAAAAATGTAGAGGGCTTGTACTGGAAAGTTCTTGCTTGAACGACTGTTTCCTCTCAAGCAAAATAGACTGACCAGTCCACAGCTAGCAGTAGGCTAATCCCACAGCATAGCAAGCCGACATACTAAAACCCGAGACGGAGGCTAAAAAGAAGGACAAACTCAACGTAACGTCGCAAACGGCAACCTGAGTTTGTTGTTTGAAAAGCGATCAATCGCCGCCCATACCACAATGTGTCCAATTTAGCGGTGTTCTTCTAAATTTGGCGGTTGTCTGAGTTGTCTATGGGGAGAAATGACCCTTTTGCGGGCGGCGAGATTTTTTTAGCGGTTGGAAGGAAGCACGAGAGAACCAATAGGTGGCACTGTTGTCGTCGCGTCCCAACCCTGACCGCCGAAACTTCCGTGGACTGACAAGCTGAAGAGCGTCCTGCAGCGGAACAGGCGTCTGCCACATCCACAACCGCTGCTGGGACACCGCTGCAGGATCGCGCCCGGCGACAGCATGGCACTTCTGTGATGTCATGAAGCTAAAATCGAGGGGCCATTTTTTTTTTGGACGCGGTAAACACATTAATAACACAAGTCAAAGACGCGTGTATATCTCACGTGATGTTCATGGCGGTGGTGATGTTGTCCAGTACTGATCCAGTGATGCCGAAGACGTGCGTTTGGTTGTTTCGTTGTTCCTCAATGACGTAGAGTGGAAACTGGATTTGCGAAACAATTTATGAGAATGTAAAAATAGAAGGTCAAGCTGTTCAGATTGTTTTTCTGTAGCATTAAAATAGTGACCCTATTCACATGATGGGTCAGACATGTCCAACACAACTTTGTCATGCTTGATGACCGTGTCTCCTCCACTCTATGCTATATTGCATCTTGTTAAAAGATGGTAATAAAATTATACCAACGCGTTTATAAAAATGAATAACAAATATTATTGTTTTATAGCTGATTGGCTACATCATTGAGTTATTTTATGTACGCTAGAGGTTCAACCGTCACTAGTGCCTATGCGACTTCCTTGATGCAAATTGAAGCAGACAACAACCAGTCTACTTTTGCTACAGTGTACTGTACTTTTGCGGTGCTCCTGTGCGTTCCTATGGGTAAACACGCGTGCATTTGGTCTCTTCGCCGGAGAATAACATGAATCAAATTTGTTACTTGGGTAACTGCTTTAGTTACAGTATTTTAACCAACCAGTGATCGATGTTAAACTTCGTTATATTGAAGGCCTTAACCTCTGTTCCATAGCAAGTGTGTAGAAACGAGCGACGATTCTGAGCAAAATAACAATGGAAAGGAATGTAGGCTGTGTTCATGGTTCGCCAGCTTTCCGGTGATGCTTATATATTGCAAATATGCCCGTCCTGTCACTATATGAAAATTATCCCGTCGTGCATCTTTATGAGTGGTTATATAAAATATCCAAGCAGATCTAGAATGGGCCGTAAAAACCTGCGCCTGCGCGTAGCAATTAATACCTTTTGACAAAGGTGTACTTCATAGGTTGGTTTTACGTGCGAAATTGCAAAGCGTAGCTCACTTTTTGTAAAAAAAAAAGGCTTGAGGTACACCTAAGAACTTCTTATAAGTTGTGAATGCGAAAACATAAATGTCGTTTTTGCGCGCGCCCTCGTGAAGTGGCCGCGCCGCGCTGACATCGGCCGTGCCGCCGCTCTGGAGTCTGCCCGAGCGGGCTGGCCCCGCCTCTAGCCGATTCCTTTCACCGGCGCGCTGGCGGCGCGGGCACGCAGCGCCATTTGATGGCGCTCCTTGAAACTGACGCGCGGCGGCTCCATCCCTTAATTTCGGCTTGATTTCGCTGCCGTTTTAAGTGGCTTTTTGCGCGGCTTCAAAGCTGGGAGGCTTCAGATCGCGGCTTCACTTTGTTCCATTGGTTGAGAGGAATTTAGCTGCCGTTTGGCGCGGCTTCAAAGCTGATGACGTCGGCTCGCTCCATGGGAAAGTTAATGCTTTCGCATTAAAATAGGGCCAAAACACTTGCCAGGTTCAACGGCGGACGGCGACGCACACGACCGAGTCTAGTGGCGGGGCACATTTGGCGCACATATTTATGGATGGCGTCGGGAGCAGCGTCGCAAAGTGTAGCCGACCAGCGCAGGAAAGCAGACGACACGCAGACGAAATCCATCGGCAGCAAGAGCGCCGTTCGCTCCGTTGTTATGCAACTGCCGCTTTCTTTTATTTTTGTTACTTAAAATTATGCTATCATTGTCCGCGTTTATTTTTAAACCAAAGGTGCATTACCAAAATATTATGTTCATTTTAACAGACCACGGTCGCCGCGAGCAGTCTCGATAAGGAGGTAGCGCCATCTATCAATACGTGCGCCAAACGCGCCCCGCCACTCGACTCGGTCGTGTGCGTCGCCATCCGCTGTGGACCAAGTTTTTCTGCCCTATTTCGTTTTACAGAAAGGGAGTTACGCTTTGTAATTTTACAAAGCGGAACAAGCATCTTCGCACATATTCATGAGCAGAAAGAATAAATCAGTACTTGTTGATTGCAAACTAGATCTACTGGGTGATTCAAGGAGCGGCCAGGCTCTTTAAATTTACCGCAAAATTCAGTTTCTTAACCTATCGCGTTCCGATTTTGTACAGCGTTGGCCACAGGTGGTTCATTTTATTTCTATGAAATTCGCAAAGAGCGAGCTTACCTGAGGAAAACGTAAAAAAAAAAAGAAAAAGGCTTAACTCCTATGGAAACGCAGCGAAGCCACCGGTCTTCAAACCATAGGGCGCCCTATGGTGACGTCAGGACACGTGGCATTAAATTGCCCGCTAAATTTAGCTGAGAAACTGAATTCGTGCCTCGTGATATCAATTAAAAAATGATAGGTCTCGTGATATTAATTTATCCGCTAAATTTAGCAGGAAATGCACGGACATATGGACAAAATTTTAAAATTGGGGGATAGCGTTAAAAAAGTGTTTATGCTTTAATACGTATTTTATTTTACTAGGAAAGAACACAAGCAAACTTACAGGCAGGTAAGCCACCCTGAGGACGAAGTCAGGGCTGTTGGTTGGAGACATGACGGACTGTCCTTCTGATTGTGACTCTGCCGCGCTTGCTAAACAAAAGCCGCGGACTTTATAGGGAGGTTGCTGGATCAATTTGGCCCCTCTATACCTGGGAAACTTGGCCGTCCGAAGACAACATCGAACGACCAATAATGACAAAGTTGCATTAGGCGTCAGCGATCGCACCCTGATGTTTTACCTTAGCGGACTGTGGGCATCAGATACAAGTCTAAGTAAAAATAATGGTCACCCAATGCAAATTCTGTCGGTGGACTTTATTATTTCAATAGGCCTATTATTTTTGGTTCTTCAGCGAACACCAAAAATGAGGCAAGGCTGTTGTTCAACCCGTGCTTTTTGTATATAGTGAATGCGCCTTCTGTTTTGTGCATCCTGACCTTTTTTTTTTTCTTTCGGATTTTATCAGTTTCTGATGTTTCATTGTGCCATTTTTTAAAAATAATATCTACAAATCAACAGTTCAAAGTATACAGTTGCGTTCGGAAGTGGCAGTGACAACAGAGTCACCGGGGAGAATGTTTGCGTTTCACAACGTGGTAGGCGATTAAAATGGTAGCTTCGGGAACTAATCATGAGTAACGATTGTCCCTACTTTAAGCGTAGCTATAATCTACGCTTAGAGTATCGGTACTCCATTTTTTGGTTACCTTATGGGCGTCGCCATATTTGTGCGTAGCCTCTGAGCTTGAGTCCGTCGTAAGTATACAGCCAATTCGAGGCATCGGCATAGTTATCTTCTGTGGCCTTGCTCAAGAACGTTGAAAGCGTTTTAATTTGTGAAAGTAATTAAACACTACATTGTTTATTCACCACGTGCCTGCATTCGTTGTGTTTTAAACACGAGTCGGCTGCACGGCTTTGTTTATTTTTTTTTTGTTTTTGCGTGACGTGTATGTATGGATGTTATGATGGCTGTAACAGCTTCAAAAAACGAGGACGATAAAAGGGATAGACACAACAGGACAAGAGCTGTATAAAAGGAATAGACACCTGTTACACCCACTATGTCAAACTTTTACCAATCTCGTCCAGTTCAACACCTTGTTACAATGTATGAATGTGTTCTCATGGATTTTCCTTTTTTATTTTATTTTCCACTCCTGTAACAGCCCTGTGATAGGGCTAACGGTATCAATAAAAAAATGCACGATGTTCACCATACACAGTGACATAGTATGTATTGTTTCTTATAATGCCTAAACATATCCCCCCCATTCATCCATCTCTCTCGGTACATTTCTGCGATCGGTTCTCCCAAGTGGTTTGCGTGAAGGTGGACGCTCCAGACTTTTTGGAGTGCAGACAACGCCTGTAGTGCGTTTAGCCGATGACGTTTCCCCCGTTGTTCTTTCGGTCATTCCAACGAGTGTCCAAACTCTGGTCATCGCTCGGTTCTGCATAATCTTATCATCTGTAAATGAATGCGCCGTTTAATCATCCACATACACCGGTCCGGCCTTGCGATGCGTTGTGGCTGAATTCATCATTCCCGTGAACGAAGTTTCAGTTCTTGCATCGACCTTCAAACAACGATCAAATTGTTTGGAGATTGACGCAAGAAGGATTTGGTTTAGATTTTGTACGACATAGATATCGACGGGCGCGCTAGGTGGCCGCATATACTTTTCGAGATCGGTTTCGATTTTCGCTGTCAGCCCAAAACAACACACATTGCGGGGACCATTAAAATGGCTGTCCTTGAAAGATACTCGAACGATACGTTTAAATGTGTGCATTCGATTTATCTAATGTTCGCGTACGTGATAGGGCTCGGAAAGTCATGGACGTTGTTGTCCCGTATCTTTTTGATCGCACCTCGTACAGTTATGCTGATCTGTAACAAAGATGCCTCCATGTATTCCAATCATTGCGTCGCCGGGAGTGCGTGGCTTGTGAGTGGTCCCGAGTCCGAAGCCGGACGGCTTCGGACTCGGGACTAGTCACAAGTTGCGCACTTGAAGCGACGCTCACAATACGGCCACCGCCTCAACGGATATATGCGAAGGCCATATTCACAGGCAGCTGATTCCGTGGTTGCTGAGCGCGAGCTGACGGCCAGCTTCTACAGTGCTTTTGCAACGTGTTCCTCACGCTCAAGATTGCCAGCCTTAGCAGACTGGTTCACACACTTGCGACTGCTTACGACCGGACAGGCTAAACACCGGTTTTAAGCCTCTTGTGACTGCTTTCCCTCCCTACACAAGGTTGTCAGCAGTCACAAGAGGCTTAAACACCCGTTTTAAGGCTGGTTCACACACTTTCGACTGCTTACGACCGGGGAGGCTAAATACCGGTTTTAAGCCTCTTGTGACTGCTTTCCCTCCCTGCAGACGGTTGTCAACAGTCACAAGAGGCTTAAACACCGGGTTTAAGGCTGGTTCACACACTTTCGACTGTTTACGACCGGGCAGGCTAAACACCGGTTTTAAGCCTCTTGTGACTGCTTTCCCTCCCTGCAGACGGTTGTCAGCAGTCACAAGAGGCTTAAACACCGGGTTTAAGGCTGGTTCACACACTTTCGACTGTTTACGACCGGGCAGGCTAAACACCGGTTTTAAGCCTCTTGTGACTGCTTTCCCTCCCTGCACACGGTTGTCAGCAGTCACAAGAGGCTTAAACACCCGTTTTAAGGCTGGTTCACACACTTTCGACTGTTTACGACCGGACAGGCTAAACACCGGTTTTAAGCCTCTTGTGACTGCTTTCCCTCCCTGCAGACGGTTGTCAGCAGTCACAAGAGGCTTAAACACCGGTTTTAAGGCTGGTTTACACACTTTCGACTGCTTACGACCGGGGAGGCTAAACACCGGTTTTAAGCCTCTTGTGACTGCACTCTCAAGAAAAAAGGGTGTAAAAGGGTGTATCGTTACACCCTTTGTCCCATATAATACACCCCCAAACTTCAATTCGACGTACAGCGCCCTACAGTCGAACAGACGGCCCGAAATTTTACGGCGGGCTTGATTGCCGTGTGGTACAACTTATTAAAATAGCTAATGTATGTTTTAATGACTACAAAAAACATAATCGGGGTTTTTGTGGCCCTACTGTAAAAACTCGGTGTTTTCTTTATGTGGTTTTTGATACGTACTTGAGCTATTTAAAACGTTATATCGCACCGTTATCAAGCCCCTTGTAAAATTTGGGGCCGTGCTGTACGTCGAATTGAAGTTTGGGGGTGTATTATATGGGACAAAGGGTGTAACGATACACCCTTTTACACCTTTTTTTCTTGAGAGTGTGCTTTCCCTCCCTGCAGACGGTTGTCAGCAGTCACAAGAGGCTTAAATACCGGTTTTAAGGCTGGTTTACACACTTTCGACTGCTTACGACCGGGGAGGCTAAACACCGGTTTTAAGCCTCTTGTGACTGCTTTCCCTCCCTGCAGACGGTTGTCAGCAGTCACAAGAGGCTTAAACACCGGTTTTAAGGCTGGTTCACACACTTTCGACTGCTTACGACCGGGGAGGCTAAACACCGGTTTCCCATAATCCAATGCGCGCGTCACCGCGGTGCATTATGGCACGTTTCCCATAATGCACTGCGCGGTTACGCCGACGGCGACGCGTCACGTTGACGCGTTACGGCTACCGTTACGGTCGGCGTAACCGTAACGCGTCGGCGTAACGCTTTTTCGTTACGCGATGCAGAGGCGTCACGAAAAAGCGTTACGCGACGCCGACGCGTCACGAAAAAGCGTTACGCTGGCGCGTTACACGACGCCGAGGCGTCACAAACAAGCGTTACGCCGACGCGTCACGAAAAAGTGTTACGCGACGCCGACGTGTCACGAAAAAGCGTTACGCTGACGCGTTACACGACGCCGAGGCGTCACAAACAAGCGTTACTCCGACGCGTGACGCGAAAGTGTTACTAGACGCCGACGTGTCACGAAAAAGCGTTACGCTGACGCGTTACACGACGCCGAGGCGTCACGAAAAAGCGTTACTCTGAGGCGTTACACGACGCCGAGGCGTCACAAACGCGTTACGCCGACGCGTCACGAAAAAGCGTTACACGACGCCGACGCGTCACGAAAAAGCGTTACGCTGACGCGTTACACGACGCCGAGGCGTCACAAACAAGCGTTACGCCGACGCGTCACGAAAAAGCGTTACACGACGCCGACGCGTCACGAAAAAGCGTTACGCTGACGCGTTACACGACGCCGAGGCGTCACAAACAAGCGTTACGCCGACGCAGTCACGAAAAAGCGTTACGCCGACGCCGGCGCGTCACGGAAAAGAGTTACGCAACGCCGACGCGTCACGAAAAAGCGTTACGCTGACGCTTTACACGACGCCGAGGCGTCACAAACAAGCGTTACGCCGACGCGTCACGAAAAAGTGTTACGCGACGCCGACGCGTCAGAAAAAGCGTTACGCCGACGCCGGCGCGTCACGAAAAAGCGTTACGCCGACACTTTAAGGCTCTGTTATACTTCCGACGTAACGCGTGCGCGCGTGCGAACGCGTCACAGCGACGTCACGTCGGCGAAAACCCGATGCTCTATACTCCGGCGTCGTGGCGTAACCGGCGCGACCGGCGGCGTTCGACGCAGCCTGACCGCCTCGACGCCAAAATGGAGCATGCCGTATTCCGCGCCGGCCGCGCCAGCGACGCCGGACCAGCATGCATCACGCGCTGGCTCCCGGCAGCTCTCGCCCGGGAAGCGCGGCGAATACGAGCAATAGCAGACGACGGGAGCACCACTCCGTGTGGCGTCATGTTTGAAGAATCGGACTCGGTCGTCGAGAAGCTGATCGAGGGAATTCGTCCTCACCCGTGTGTCTACGACACGAGGAAGCTTGAGCACCGTAGACCGTGCGCTTGTCAAAGATGTACCGTATGTATATTGACCGCCTACGCTTGCGGCGCAGGCGGTGCACCAACAGTGCAAGCGCGAGTTTTCGTCGTGCAAGGTACGTCCACGCCATCGCTCGAACTTGGCCCTCAAGAAGCACGAGTATTTTCGTCTGCCATTCGAAACGAAAAGGAACCGGAAGTGGCGCACTCTAGCAGGAAACGAGCCCTCGTAGTCAGATTCTGCGCATGAGCCGCGCCAGCGGCCCATCGACGCGCGCCGCGGGAGCCGCCAGGGCCGCCGGAGTATAAAGGGGGCGAATTTTTGACGCACGCGGCGTGACTGACGTGACGTAGCCGACTTCGGCCAGCGTTCGCTTGCGCGCGCGTTACGTCGGAGTATAACAGAGACTTTACTGTTACGCCGACGGCGACGCCGCTCAAACCGGAAACGGGCGCCTAAAGGCCGGTTCAGACACTTGCGTTTGAGTGCGTTTGACTGCGTTGCGGCGAGAACCGAAAGCGAGTCACCGGCACATCTGTGCTTCGTATGAAGCGTGGAATCCAATTCAAGGAATCTTCTTGGCACTGCGATATAAGCAGCAGGGATGTCCTGGTGTCTCGCTGCCGCAACGCAGTCAAACGCAGTCAAACGCAACTGTGTGAACCGGGCTTAAGAGCTGCGCTCTAAGATGAAAGAAACATCAATCAATTGAGGTTTTAAAGTCTGATGGTTAAGGTTTTATAGGCAAAAATGCTTCTGTGTCTAAATATTCCTAGAACATATGGAAGCATCCCGGCGATGTTGCCGCGATTTGGCTGGTGCAGTGCCTTCAATCTTGAACTTCATATATTTTCAGCAATATATATTTTCAGCAATAGCTGGCAGAAACGGCCAATGTTGCCGTCATGTAGCCGGGATGCCGCAATATTGGTTGGACGCTGGCAGAAACGGCAAATGTTGCCGTCATGTAGCCAGTTTAGTGTCCAGCCTCATGAAATGTTGGACTGGTCAAGCTGGGCCCATATGGGGCCACCTTAACCATGCTGAGACCAATCTTGGCACAATATCTTGTGCTGCCTGGGATCAAGCAGTTGGAAATGCTCTGAAATTCAGCCTGCAGGTCTAGTGTGCAGCAGAGGGAGCAGGGCCTCGGTTGTTGAACACGCCAAAGAACCGATTATTTACAGCGGAGCTGTTAAGGGCTAGTTTCCCAAGGATCGTGTCCACCAGAAAAGAAATGACTGACACCGAACTCTGGACAGCTGCCGCCATCTATGAGCGACGACGGCAAACAGACAACTGGTTACCGCTTCAGAGCGCCCACCACGCTCTGAAGCATAGGCATTTCTCCTCCCTCCACACCCGCGCACACACTTTCACTCTTTTTTTTTTTTTTACAGCTGAGCTGTTAAGGGCGAGTTTCCTCAGGATCTGTCCGGTACCAAACAAATGTCGACACCCATGGCCGACACAACACTGGTTGCCGCTGTCGCTCATACATGGCGGTAGCTGTCCAGAGTGTACTGTTTGCCGGTTGTCTGCTTACCGCCAGTCGCTCATAGATCGCGGCAACATTTCTTTGGAGGAAGAGCGGGAACGGAACGAGCGGCGATGTGCGCAGCAGCGCGAATGGTTCCGCAACCGCCGCGAGGCCGCTTTCGCCTAAAGTTCCACTGCGTCGAGCACTTCAGATTCCCTTGCGAAAGAAGAGCAGATCGCTCGCCTGGAAAGCCACCGCCAAGAACAGAATGAAGCTACAGCTCCGCTGCTCTTCCTTCTTCACCAGAGTGGAAAGGCTGAACGTTTTTTAGATGCGGAGCATCTCTTGCTCGGGGCTATGACCCGCGGCGTCGGCGTTGTAGTCTGCACTCACACTACGCATGCGCAACTCTCCTCCTTCCCTCTCTGCAACAGCTGCGCGTTACTCTCTCCGCTCTTCTCTCTACCAGCTGCGCGTGCACTTCGCGTGCGTTCGATTCTAATCACACCGCGCGCGCATGTGCAACTCTCCTCCTTCCCTCTCTCCAACAGCTGCGCGTTACCAAAGGCGTTACTCTCTCCTCTCTCTCTCTCTACCAGCTGTGCGTGCACTTCGCGTGCGTTCGATTCTAACCACATCGCGCGCGCATGCGCAACTCTCCTCCTCTAGTCTCCTCTCCTTCAACTGTGAGTATAAGCAGCGGTAGCTCCTTCTCTCTCTCTGCGCGCGTTCAGTTCAGCGCTGTTGACTCCACTTCACTCCGTTCTTCCGATGAAGTGTGATGGAAGGAGCAGTCCCGTCAGTTAGTGGGTTGGCGCAAGCAAGCGTCAGCACCACCCCACAAACTCACAGCAACGCTACGTCCACTGAGGACAAAGCTGCGCAGCGAAGGGCATGCGACGCTGAGCACAAACGCTTAAAGCGAGCGGCAGACCCTGAACTACGGCAACGAGAAGCGGCGTCCATTCGTTGTGTGGTAACCAACGCAAGTTAACAACGTTCCTAACAACGTTACTAACACCGTTAATAACACCGTTAATTACGATCCGCGATGCTCCGCATCACCCCATGGTTCCCCTCGGGAAGGTGGTGTAATTTTTTTTTTTTTTTTCAAGTTCTGATTTTGTTTTTCATTTTTTTTTCAGAATATTAAATTCGTTCTTTTTATTTCATACATCATACAAAAGACGCGGAGTTTCTCTGCGGACACGATGATAAAATTATCTGCGGACATGCCTGAAGCATCTTCGAAGCATGTACCGTATTTTTAACGAGTGCTCTTGCGAACTGCGCGGGAGCTGAGACCTTCGTCAAGTTGCTTTTAGGCAACTTTTAGTTCCAGTCTCCTGTTGTCATGTGCCGTCTAGACAACAAACACACTATATTTGATTTGATTTGATTTGATTAAAGCCTGCAGACAGTTTTTCTATCCCCATTATGACTGGACCGTCATGCAAGGTAGAAACACGCCTCAGTCAGTATCTGCGGACTGTCTTTTGCGTGAGAAGTGCGACCGCGGTAAAAAAGACGTAAAAGAATTAAAAAGAGACGCAAACCTTCGAAGAACTGCAACTAAAAATTAACTCAGCACTTTTTTTTTTTTTGCACTGGCATGAAATTTGAGTTAATTTCAAAGCTTTGCAGAACCGGTATTGAAAACTAAGCGTCACGTAGTCCAACAACAGTCGGAATCTTAAGAATATTCACCCAAATTTGCGGATTCAGTTGCCAAGGCAAAATCAAAATACTGTATTCTGGCGGGCTAGTTTGTTATATATAACAAAATTATCA
>JABSTQ010007925.1:0-30509 GCA_013358835.2 Ixodes persulcatus | reverse complement strand
ACGAGCTGAGTATCGTGTTAAAGTTCAAAATTGCATTTAGTTTTGGAAACACCGTACGTTCTTTTAAAATGACATGTCTTTAATATAATATTAAAATGTATTTTTAAAAGATACGTTTACTGTGTTTTCCAAAACTAAAGTGCAATTTTGAACACATAACACGATACTCAGCTCGTTCGAAATGAAAATCATAAAGCTGATCGGTCTGAAAATATGTATTCAACTGTTAGTATAAAACACAGAACAAACAAGCAAAGTTAAAAAAAGTGTCTTCAAAATCGAAAAAAAAAATCATTTTTGAATTTGGTTCATGGTCAATATTGAAAATATTGCAAAATATTCGTTTTCAAAACCAAAACCAAAAAATGTGGTTGGTCTACAAAAGCATACTTCATGGTTATATGTATTAATAACTAAGAAAATAACTTAAAAAAAGTATTTTTTAAAGCAACAAAAATATTTGTTGTTTTTAATTTTAGTTTGTTACAACCATTGAAACAATTGCAAAAAAAAAAACTCAGTTGGAAAGAAAGAGAGCTGTTCGGTTTCAAAATACATCCGTAACGGATGTACATACATTGTTTATAATTGAAACAAAAAACAAACAAGAAGTTGCAAAATGCAGAATTTTTTCATTTTTTAATTGAGAGTATGTTTGTTCTTTTACCCTTTATTTTGTCATGTTCTTCCGTCTCCGCCCTGAGGCAGAGGCACGCAATATTGCATTCGTTAACATGCGATCCTACAGAACTACAAAGCAGACGACGCCATGCTGTAGTAACTGACAGAATGAAAACAGTAGTGCGTGTCCCTCGAACAGTCGACCTCCAGCTCACGCTCCGTGCCTTCCGCCGTGCTTCGGTTGCACGCGCGTGCTCGAAGCACGCGTCACGCTGCACGCGCGTGCTCGAAGCACACGTCACGCCGAAACGTTATGGAAGGTCGGAAGCCCGCGCTGGAGGTGGGACGACTGAAGCATCGCCCTGCCGTCTATATACCTTCTCAGCGATTATAGTCGCATACATAAAGGAGGCGACGATAGCAGGTGGTATACTACTGCTGCCGTCTGCATCTTCTTAAGAACGATCACACTCCTGCGCCGTTATTAGGGGCGAAGCTCCTTAGGGGCTAGCCATGTCCGTATGTCCGTCCGCCGTCCGGCGTCGGGTGCTCGTGCTCCTGCTCGTGAGCTCACGTGCTCACGTGCTCGTGTAGGGCAAGAAAAAATGGAAAAAAAAGATAAAAAAAAATTATGTCCGTCCAGCGTCCGGCGTCCGGTGATCGTGCTCGATGCTCGAGGTCGTGCTCGTGAGCCCACGAGCACGTGAGCACGTGCTCACGTGCTCGTGTAGGGCAAAACAAAATGAAAAAAGATGAAACAAGTGACGAAAAAAAAATGTTTGGGCAGAGTAATGATGTTCTTTCTTCGAGATTGCGCCGGGACCCGACGACGGAGGCAGCTGATGGTCGCTGCCAGAAGAATAAACCAGACAGGACTCCGCAGATAGCGGGAAGAAAAAAAACACTCGTCTATTTACAAGCGAAGCTACTTTCCGAATCCCGCAAAAGGTCACACCACCTGCCCTCCTCCTCGTCTTCCTTTTTTTCCAAATGTGCCCTGCCCCAGTCCGCACGAGCGTCGCCAGTTCACCCACACACAGGAGCACACGTGCAAACGCAAACACGCAAAGAAAAGAAAACGAAACTTGGTCCTGCTCCCGCGTCTATTCACGGTGATGGCGGGCGGGGCCGATTCTCACACCTCCCGACTAAGTATATTTTTTAGACCCAAAATGTCAAAAATAATATATAACAACTAAACTCAAACGCGTACGCATATCAGTCACACCTTGCGCAGAGTCAACCCGTAAGAATCCAAACTATAAAAGAAACTTACACCAGTATGCCAATCACATGCGTGTAAAGTGATTCTTACTGTGCCCGCCAAGGCTCTAATGCTATCATGACTAGCCTTGTGTTTGCGCTCGTAATATACACCTAATGAAAGCAGATACTTAAAGAAACAAAAGAAACGTGGCATGTATAAGGCGCTCATACGTAAAAAAAATAGGAAGAGAAGAAATGCTTTCGTTGTCCCTTCTTGCGATGAACTTTAACACATCTAGTTGAGTCATTACACTCTTCCAAATGATGCTGTTATACGGTCTCCAAGCACGTTTTAATACGTCCTGAGATTACCTATCACCTGGTGTAGACCTATACCCGCAATCATTTCAACCAAGAGTCAGCCGTGGATGTGGATAACTCAAAACGAATGCTTGTGAGCCTAATCGCTTCTTGCCAGTCTCGATAGAGCGTCAGCATTGCCATTGTCCCTTCCCTTGCGGTGCTCGATAGTCAAATCGTAGCGCTGTAGAGCCAGCGCCCATCGTGTCAACTTTGCGCTATGCGGGGTGGTCAACGTCAAATATTTCAAAGGATTGTGATCCGTTACCACTTTAATCGCAGTCCCGTAAAGCCAAGTATCCCAACGACTGAGTGCCCAAACGACGGCGAATGCCTCTCGTTCTATGGTCGACCAGCGCTGCTGCACGGGCGTCAATTTCTTGGATAGGAACGCGATAGGGCGCTCGTGACCCGCATCGTCGCACTGTGACAAGCACGCTCCTACGGCATGATCTGAGGCGTCAGTCGCCACCACGAACTCCCGTTCCAGAGACGGTGCGAATAGTGCAGGTGCTTTTATCAGACTTTGTTTCAGAGCGTCAAAAGACGCCTGCTCCTCCTTCCCCCATGGCAACTCATTCGGAATCCGTTTACTAGTCAGCTGCGTTAGCGGAAACACTATGTCAGAAAATTGTGATACGTAATACCGGTAGTAGTTGCATAAATTGAGCACGCTGCGAAGTTCCTTCTTAGTGTTCGGACGCTTCAAGTTCGCGATTGCTTCGATCCGATTAGGATCAGGGGCGTGCATCCCGGAGCCCACAACGTGCCCCAAGTATCGGACTTCTGGCTGGGCGAACATGCATTTTTCCAAGTTAGCAGTCAAGCCTACTTCAGCCAGTGTTTGAAGAACTGCCGTCAGGTGTTTTATATGGTCTTCCCATGAATGAGAGTAAATGGCCACATCATCAATGTACGCGCAAGCGTAGTGCCGATGCGTTGATAGCACTTGGTTCATTACCCTCTGAAACGTGGCTCCAGAGTTCTTCAATCCAAAGGGCTTGACCCGCCAGGCGTATTGTCCTCCGTGAGTCACGAAGGCAGTATATTTTTCCGATGTGGGGTCCATCGGGATTTGCCAGTACCCCCGTAGCATGTCCAGGGTGGTAATAAAACTCGCCTGAGCAACCCGCAGCAGTGTTTCGGACGCGTTGGTCATAGGAAAGGCGTCAGGAAGCGTTAGGGTGTTCAGCTGTCTATAGTCAATGCAAAGGCGCATGCCGCCATCCTTCTTCCCGATGCATACCACTGGGTGCGAGAAACTGGACACCACTGGATAGATTACTCCCATTTCGAGTAACTCGCCAATCTGCCTATCCATTTCACCCCTGTAGGCCATCGGCACCTTATATGGGCAGCTTTGTTTCAATTGTCCCCCTTCCATAAGCTCAATCTTGTGCGCGCCGATCTTGCATCTACCAATCTTGGAACCAAACACCCCCGGACAGGAGTGAAACAGGTCTTCTAGCTGCTGACGCTGTTTCTCATCAAGGTGTTTAAATGCTTCGGTTACGTCGGGGCACTTCGGCACCCCGCAAGGCACCAGCGGGACGTCAGGGATGTTTCCGAAGTCTCCATCCTCTTCGAAAATCACACCTACCGAACATACACGTTCGTGATACACTCGCAACTTGTTCGCGTGTATCACCCTTTGTGATCCATCGCCGAATCGAATCAGGTAGCTGCTAGGCCTTCTCCTTTCGACTACGAGGGCCGGGCCCTTCCATCTCTTCATGAGGGAGTTAGTTGAGTCAGGTTCAAGAACCAGTACTGTCTCTCCACTGCAGAAACTCTTTGGTTTCGCGTTTTTATTGCAGTAGCGCGCGTACGACGCTTGTGTTTTACACGAGTGCTCGCGAGCGACATCAGCTGCAGCGGCAAATCACTGCCTCAGATCAACTAGATAATCTTCCGCTGATGACGCGAGACCGCAGGGTGCCGTCCACTCCCCAGTCCACGTCTTTGCTAGAATTGACAGAGGTCCCACTGGTTCTCTGCCATACATCAGTTCAAACGGTGACCTTCCTGTCGTCTCGTTTGGCACCTCTCGGTAAGCGCATAACAAGAACGGCACGTGCTTGTCCCATTCACGCCCCTTTTCATGAACTACGTGATGTAGCATTTTCTTGAATGTGCCATTCCACCTCTCTACCAGCCCATTGCTTTGCGGATGATCAGGAGTTGAAAAACGAGGGGTGCCTCCCATTTTCTCCAGCAAGATCCCCGTAAGCTGTGCGGTGAAGTTACTGCCCTGGTCGGAGCACACTGTTTCGGGTACGCCCATCCTCGAGAACACCTCGACCAAGGCGTCACAAGCGGCGCGAGCAGTTAGCGATTTCAGGCACACCACTTCCGGCCACCGTGTGCACGTGTCTACCACGCACAGTGCGTACTTGTGTCCGCGAGAGGAGGGTGGTTCTAAAGGACCGATGCAATCCAAGAACACTGTCTGAAACGGAACCTCGGGACGAGCAAGTGGGGCGATAGGAACTCTGTCAGCGGCCCTGATAGGCGCCCTTAGCTGACACTCTCTGCACGATTGACAGTGCTTCTTGATATCCCCAGCGATGCCTGGCCAGTAGAACGACATCTTGATGCGTGCCTTTGTCTTCCGTTCCCCCAAATGACCTGCCCACATGGAATCGTGTCCCATTTCTAGTACCTTTTGTCTTTTCTCAAGTGGCAGTACTAGTTGCCTGGTCATCCTTCCGTTCACCTCCTCCCTGTGAAATAAAAGACCTCCCTCAATTATCATTCCATGCGTGGACATCTCAGCTTGATCCCAAAGAACCTTGAGGGTATCGTCGTTATCTTGTAGCTCAAGAAAGCGGGGCGACGATATTTGTGTCACTATGGGACAATTCTCGAGCTGACCGACGCTCACCTGCGCGCTAAGGGCGCCTTCGTTGTCGTCTGCGACCTCATCACCTTCTTCAGTAAGCGCGTCTTCAGCTTCACACACCCTCGGTTCTAGGTCAACCCTCCCGCAAGCCAATTTTAGGCTGTCGAAGTCTTCGGGCGTCAACAGGATGTCTATGCCGTTAACCAGTTGTTCAGTGACGGCGCACAAGAGTGGCACCTCCCGAGGGACGTACTCAACGTAGCTGGTGGGAAGAGTCATCGGTATGTGGCGCAGAACGGCACTCACGCTGTTCCCGAACGCCCCGGTCAGTGTTACTCTTCCGGACGACCCCTCCATTTCAGGCGCCACCCCATCACGCACTACACTGATCTCCGCTCTGGAATCGATAATCGCCTGCACCATCCTCGGGCCGCATTTCACCTCCACTCTCCGCAACTCAGCGCGCGTACCCTTCTGATTTACATTTATGTCCTGGGACATGCTCTGCTGAGGTGGTGTCAAATTTGTTGAGACGTTACCCACCATGGAGTTATTTCTTTCTCCATCTGCCGTCTTCCGTGGACAGTCACAAGAAAAGTGTCCCATTTCTTTGCAGCTGAAACACTTCACCCGAGAACCGTTAGGTTTAGTGTCAGTCCTTGGTTTCTCGTGTTTCTCCTCAAGAGAAGTGGTCTTTGTTGTGCTGTATGCGCGGTTCTTAGAGCCTGACGGGTGATCTCGCTTTTTGCATCGCTCACCCTCGTCGAAACGGTCAGCCAGTGCCGCCACCTCCAAGGGTTTCAACCAATCACCCACCTCGTTGAGGGTTACATATGCCTGCATATCGGCGGGCAAGGAGTCCCTGATGCGATCAGACACCATCAGTGCGATTAAGTCCTCAAGAGATTCAATCCCGCGGCTTCTAGCATAATATTCGAAGTAGCTCTCAACCCGAGTCGCAAACTGAGTCCAGGATTCTCTTTCCATTCTGGTGACTTTAAGGAAGAGCCTCCTGTACTCGGCCGGCGACAATCGGAGCTCTAATAGAACCCGCTCTTTTACTGCCTTATATTCACTTGCCTCCCTCACGGGCAGCCTATTCACCAGAGCACGCATGCGCTCCGTGAAATAGGGTCTCACCAGGGATCCTCTGAGCCGCTCAGGGACTTCATACGTCTCGAAGACGTCTTCTACGCCATCAAACCAGCTCGGCACTAATATTTCGGACGACGGCATGAAAGTCAGTACTCCTTTCATCAATCTTGAAAAGCTTAAAACTTCATCTCGGAGGTTGAACTCCATGCCGCCTCCACTGGCTCGCGGTCGGTTCCCTGAGCGTAGGTGTTCTAGCTCTAGCTCAAGACGTATTAGCCGTTCTTTTTCCCTCACTAGTTCTATCTCCTTTTCGATTAAGCTGTCTGATAGGAATCCTCCGTTCCCCTCCCCTTGTGTCTGCGAGTTTGCCACTAATCCACTCGAAGGTGACGATTCACCTGGCCCGTCAACATTCCTATTCCGGCCCCTATTCTGCTCTGGCGTTAGAACCGGCATCCGCAGCTCTACGCTGTCTGTATCCATGGCGGGCACACGTCAAAGAATCACCTTACCGTAAGGTCAACGACTGCCGCTGGATCACAGACGCAGCCCGCGCTGCTCAGAATAGTCAGGCACGAAAATGATGTCCGAGCTGTAGACTCAGGCGCTCCTCGCTGGAGTGGGACGGCCTTCTGGTCCGAGGTAGTTCTCTCACCACGAAGTAGCTCGGTGGTCCAATCTTCAAGGAGCTTGGTGGTCCAGTCTTCTCTTTAGAAGGCTCCACCAGTGCCGCGTCAAGTCGCTGTCCGCCGATTCCGTTGTGAAGATCACGCCGTCGGGGTCCGCTGACGCAATCCTGTCAACTGCGCCAGTAATGATGTTCTTTCTTCGAGATTGCGCCGGGACCCGACGACGGAGGCAGCTGATGGTCGCTGCCAGAAGAATAAACCAGACAGGACTCCGCAGATAGCGGGGAAACAAAAACACGTCTATTTACAAGCGAAGCTACTTTCAGAATCCCGCCAAAGGTCACACCACGTGCCCTCCTCCTCGTCTTCCTTTTCTTCCAAATGTCCCCTGCCCCAGTCCGCACGAGCGTCGCCAGTTCACCCACACACAGGAGCACACGTGCAAACGCAAACACGCAAAGAAAAGAAAACTAAACTTGGTCCTGCTCCCGCGTCTATTCACGGTGATGGCGGGCGGGGCCGATTCTTATTATTATTATTAGGGGCGAAGCTCCTTAGGGGCTAGCCATGTCCGTATGTCCGTCCGCCGTCCGACGTCGGGTGCTCGTGCTCCTGCTCGTGAGCTCACGTGCTCACGAGCTCGTGTAGGGCAAGAAAAAATGGAAAAAAAAGATGAAAAAAAAATTATGTCCGTCCAGCGTCCGGCGTCCGGTGATCGTGCTCGATGCTCGTGGTCGTGCTCACGTGCTCGTGTAGGGCAAAACAAAATGAAAAAAGATGAAAAAAGTGACGAAAAAAAAATGTTTGGGCAGTCGACAGGATTCGAACCTGTAGGGGAAACCCCAATGGATTTCTAGTCCATCGCCTTAACCACTCGGCCACGACTGCGGGACGAGTAGGAGGCTCTGAGATGTGGTAGTAACTCAAGAGCTGGGGATGTCATGGATGAAACTTTGCATTTAGCCGCTCAACGTCTATACAGGAGAGGGCGCTGCGGTCAAATGCGTATATGATCGCGTTAAACTTTGCATGCATTGGCTCAACGTTTATAGACGAGAGGGCGCTGCGGTCAAATGCTCAAATGCGTATATAACCACGTTCCATACCACAGATTCTTTTTCTGACATGGATGAAAACGAACGAAAGGCTCGGCATGCCGCGGCTCAGCGTCTACGCAGACAAGCACCACAGAGCTTCGCCCCAATCAACATCATTCACCATAAGGAGATGCGGTCAATTTTTTTGTGTTGATCGGGTTCGCAGGGAGGAACCTTCGTTCAAACATGGAACCGGATACTTACTGATCTTGCCTAAGATTCTCATGGTTTGTTTAAGGCTATTTTTCATAATATTTTTGTACTTTTAATAAGCGAAGTGAGAGAGACAACACTGAGGGGGATGGAACCTCTGTAGTCCACTTTTGCCTTATGCACTCCTAGACTTTTATCAAAATAAAACGGTTTTCGATTAAAAAATTTGATTGATATGAAAATACACCATCAAAACTTTACAAAATGAAATATGAATATTGTTCTCAATAAGTTTTACTAAACAAATTTTTCGCTCGTTTTTTGGGACAAAAAAGCTCATGACCTTATAGGCGCAATGAGGTTGCATTGGGCCAATGTTAAAAGGAAATATTTTTCTCGCTTTTAAAAAATAAAATTTTATTCAAACTTTGGTCGTTTGTTGTGTTGGTTACAAGTCCTGTATAGGCGCAAACTACACATGTTTAGACAAATCACCTTGTGGCTTTTTTTCTTTTTTTTTTGGAAAACGGAATTTTTTAAGTTAAGCTTGATCCTCCCCCCCCCCCTTAAAAAAACACGGTATTTTATAATTACGTCTTATCAGCGCGTTCCTGGAAAATGCCACCACAGTTATCTTTCAAGTCTCGGAACACTGTCGAAAGGGGCCTTACCGCTTATCTCGTCAAGGTTTATTCAGGACAAAACGTCATTGTACTTTCGGGTCACGACGAAAATCACCATTTTGGTTTCCAGTTAGGGCTTATACTATTTATGCTTCATAGGAAGGTGACGTTGTTTTTACATCAGTGAAAGCTATGGACCATCGAGATTGCGTAGAATGGGGAAGAGGGGCAGTTGAAACTTCTCTATTACACCCTTTCCCACTCCACCTCGCACGGCCGCGGGGTAGGTTGATGGAATAGAGTGGCATGAATACGAGCTTCCCAGGGACTACCTCCAAAAGTTTATTTTAGGGTATCGACGTTTATCGAAGCATAACTTGTGTGTAACTTTTGTCGTGGGACAAATTAGTATTGCCAATGCCCATTTTATCAACGCCAAATACATCTGAAGAAATATTAACTGATACAAGCGCGTTTTATTATTTTATCTAGCATACGTTTATACCCGGATAATATTTTTTTATTTATTTTAATAAGAAGCATTACAAAATTAAACTACGAATTTCAGAAAATTGGTAATTAAACAAAAATAAGCTCTGATAAACTTCGAATTTCCGGCAAAAAAATAAACTCCGAAACACACAAAATCCTAACAATTACACATACATTTTTTATACCGAATTTCAGATCCACTAATTATTGGGCTACGTCCCGAGAGAATACAGTTAAGAAGATGACTCACTAAAAGTGTGTCGCGTGTCTCTGTACGCCAGCAGGAAGATTCCGACCAGGCAAAAAATCCCAACTGCGCCGGAGGAGCAGAGAAGCAGGAACTTGAGGAACGTCCAAATGCCACTGCGAGCAAGAGAGGTTCCACCCGGAAAGTCAGTATATATTCGTTTGAAAACTACGCAGTTCAATGAACCGGCACTCTAATTAGCCAGTGCAGGAACACTGAACATGACGTGCATGATTGTCCCTGGGAAAATAGAAAGCCTATCTATAGGGTGACCAGTGTTTCCTACGCTGTAAAGGCCCGTTCACACTCTTGCGACCTTTAAACCTTGGTCCCTTAAAACCTCTTACAACGAGAGGACGCAGTGGCGCCATCTATCGGGTTGCAGTGTAAACTCGGCGGTCCGGCATATTTACTATTTCTCCCGCGCATTGTCCTAAATTTCTTGGCTCGAAAAACGTTTGTAAACGTTATAAACGAGCCTTTCTTATCGGTATTACGCACATTTTACCTCGGAAATCCCGCAAAACCTTCGCTCTTGTGAAATGCAGTTCCAGGGTCACCGCATAGATGGCGCCACAATGCCAGTGTGTTCCCTCGTCCTAAGAAGTTTTAAGAAGTTTTAACAGATCTCGTCTCTCTCGGTCGTACTCGGTCTCAAGAGTGTGAACGGGCCTTAAGACGTACTAGAAAAACAGCTGCGCCTGCACGAGAAAAACTCAAACTTTCACCGAATGTGCATTTAGGCGGTGGATTCTACCTTGCGAAATTTCGGGGCATGGTTCTACTCCTATAAAGGATGAGATCAACAAACTCGCCAATGTCAATGGCGAAAATGTTCGCAAACGACGAGTTAACAATGAATGAAACTTTTAGCGCCGTCTCCCGATGGGCGCTGCTAGCAGACAAAAGCGTCGTCTGCTGGCTCAGCATATCAGAAGATGGCGCCAAAAGTTTCATTCGTTCAGTGTTGGTGGTAACGCAGTACAAGTAAGGGCGTTACCGGTAACAGGTTACTATTTTTCGGTGACGTGTAACGTGCTCGTTACTTTTTCGAAGCAGTAACAGGTAACGCACTTACGTTACTTCCTTCGAGTAACCGATGACAGAGTTACGTTACTCGTTGCTTCTTCATCCAAAAACTTTAAAAAATTACCCTTCAATTTTTTTCGTGTTTTTAGGTACCCATCTTTTTGAAAGGTTTTAAGTTTTTTGCGTTTTTTCTTGTGGGTATTTATGTGAAACCGTAAAAAAGATAAAGTAATTATGTTCAGTTTCCACATAAACATAATGTTTCGTGAAATATGGTGCTGATGCATACCTGTAACGTCAGAAGTGTAAAACGGGTTAATTCGTAATTAGAAAAGTAACGCAAAGCTAACGTCCGCTACTCTTTATCGGTAATAATTCCGCGTTCTTTTTTATTTTTAAGTAACACAGGGAGGTAACGCGGAACTTTGATTTGAAAGCAAGGAGTAACGTATTTCGTTACTTTTTTTCGGTAACACCTACAACACTGCATTAATTTAAAGTCCCTATACATTCATCGCTAACTCTGTGCTGGGCGGGGGAAGGTAAACAAGCAGGTATATTTTAGAAAGTACACATTGATCAAGCTCCGTTTTTCTGCAAAATCTATTGACTGCCATTATGGTACTTGTCACGAGATAGATTTTTCCTCTTCAAATTTAGAAAAAAAAAATGTGAAAAAAATAAAAGAGCCCATGAATCAGTCTGAATAATAAGTATCGCGCAAGCGCTCAGTTTATTTATTTTCACCGCGTGCTTTAGTTCAAGTGTTCTTTTTCTAGATCTGGATAAAGACGCGCCGCAAGTCATTCGCAAGCGCTGACACTGCTCTGGAGATAATTAAAATAATTGATAGGAAGCTTATATACATTTAACCTTCTTTTCGTTCTAGTACTTTCTGATCGATAACATCACTCCATCATTAACCCTGCTCGTCAACTAAGTTCCCCGCGAGTTTGAAACATGCTGCGTCGTTAAATTCTTGTAGTCATCAACATGGCGGAATGCGACATACTGGAAGTAAAAGGGCGTTTTGTGGAACCGCACAATGAGGAGAGCGAGCTTATCTGCTTCGTTTGCAGTTGTGGTGGTCACGTCAGAGCTCCGAGCTTTGATTGGCTCTGATTGAAGGATAATGCGTAGACCTCAAAGCAAGTTGCCTTGAGGTCTACCCACCATACTTCATTCAGAGCCAATCAGAGCTCGGCTTTCTGACGTCGTTACAACCCCTGCAAAAGAAGCATACGAACTTGTGCCCAGCATTGCTTGTGTGCAGCCGGGACCCATCTGGATGAGCATCATACCGGCGTGCGGTCGTGTGGTGCATGTTAAAGACCCTATGCTGGCGGTTGTATAGCGCGCTGGCTAAATTGATTATCTACGGCTGAGAGACAAGTCGTCCGTTGAGGCAGACTAAGTTCAGGCTGTATAAACATACAAACACCAAGTGTTTGTGCCGCTCCTAGCGGTAGACTGCCTGGAGTCGCACACCACGCAACAGCCTCAGGAGAGACTGTTGCTACGGTGGCTGGAAACTCCTAGTAATGGGGCTTGTTTGTGGAATGAATATTTCTACTAGGGTGTAACATAGATTACTGTTATAAAGGCCTTCAGCGTCGTAGTAGGCAAAGCAAACGTACATTCGAACATTCCAGCGTCGCACCCTGACTTCTTCCATTATCTTCTTCTTCTTCTCCTTTAATTGTTTTGTGAACTCCTGAGCCAGCTTGCTGAAAACAAGCCTGAAGTCCAGACGCAGCCGATGCTAGAAGCGCGAGCGTATGGCCTGAACAGTGCTTGCACTGTACAAGCGCGCGTGCGTTCACACTTAAAGGGGCTATGCAACAATTTTTTTACTTTGCGCAAATACCGCTTAGAACGGATCCCTGACGTTAATGACCTATGAAACACGCCTTCGTTTTTCACCCGACGCATTAGAAGTCCCAGAAAAAAATTAAAAAACAACGAGCAGCGTTCACGCCCTCAACTCGCAGCCAGAACAAGCGGCCACGTGATCTGGAGCCGATTATATGCCGCCAATGTTGATCATAGCCACGCGCTGGGGTTGGCAAAGCACAGGACACGCGCTGAGTTCCAGACATTGTTATGGCTCGGCTATTGTCGTCGTTGCAGCGATTGGACACGGGCCACTACTCGAATGCTTCTCGAGCTATCAATTATCACGAGCCTAAATCGAGTGCCCACGCAATGCTCGGGTCCAATCTATGAACCGCATTCAAATATCGTCATACGGGTGTACTGCGATCCCCGCGTTACGTTATCGAATTTTGCAAGGGAGAGATTGAATGAAAATGATCGCTTTTGTCCTTGAAATTACACCGCAACAAAGGAGTTTCTTGGCCAGTGGCATTGCATGCGAGTATCCTTGAGTCCCACTAGTGCCAGTAAGCTCGTGTAAAGTGAAAAACATTCCAATTGAATATCGTTGCACAGCTCCTTTAAAGGGCCCCTGACACGCCAAAAAAAATAGTTTTTTTTCATGCTAGGCGTTACAATGGCATATCAGGACATTACAAAAAAAATTGTTTCACTATAGAGTTGCGTAGTTTTTTTTTATAAAAAATAGAAATATGAGGCCCAATTCAAAGTTCCCGCCGTGCACTGTGACGTAACAGTGTACCGCAAGGTGTCGGGGCGGTCAGAAGGGAGGGAGGCATCGCCGGAAGTCACGTGAGTTGTATCCCTCCTCGTGCTTACCGCGAGCGCGTGTAATATTTTTTTAAATATTTTTGTTATTCTCCGCACCTCCACGAGCGATCCAAGCAGACAAGGATTCTTTTATTTGTTTTTCATCGCTTAATGTTTCTGTAAAGGTAGAAGAAGCGGAGTCAGTGAATTGAACGTGATCAACTACAATGCCTAGATGGTGCTGTGTGAGGGACTGTCCCGGTATTTCAGCAACTGAAGAAGAGATCACACTGCATGCATTTCTGAGAGACATACATCGGCCGCATGTGCACCTAGTAAACAATTGTTCTATTCATGTTCTAGACAAAATACGTACTTTGTGCTCGACGTTTACTTGTACTTGGTACACTCACCAGTTCGTATTCTTTAGACGGCAGGCATCTTCAGCCTGGAAAGTATCCGATGATTCAACGACCTCGGTGTCTGAACCTTCAGCAATGCGATCGGGCGTGTCGTATGCTAGCAAACCTAATTTCTGCGAGCGTTCTAAAATTTTTTTTTCAAAACTTGATAGCTTGTTTTGCCCCCAGTATAGCCCTGTATCATCGCACTGATGGCATGCACTCGTACGCTGGCTTGTACTCGCAACGCTTTCATCATTGACCTCCATCACGTCGATCCACTGACTCTTCGTCCTCAAATTTTGCAGCACGCAAACTAATCAACGGTGCAGGGATAAAGAGCTAGTGGAACTGAAACTTCATTTTTTACGATCACTCATACGAAGAGCAGAATAAAAAATAAAAAAAGTCTTAGGCACGGTCGCGGAGATCACAAGGAGTGAAACTCACGCGACTTCCGGTGAACCCACTTTTAGTGACATAGGTCGATGCCTCCCTTCTGACCGCCCCGACACCTTGCGGTACACTGTTACGTCACAGTGCACGGCGGGAACTTTGAATCGGGCCTCGTGTTTCTATTTTTTATAAAAAAAACTACGCAACTCTATAGTGAAACAATTTTTTTGTAATGTCCTGATATGCCATTTCAAAGCCTAGCATGAAAAAAATTTTTCTTTTTTGGCGTGTCAGAGGCCCTTTAAGGCATGTTCACACAAGCAGCGGAGCGCTACAAGCATAGCGCTAACCTCGCGCTAAGCGCGTGCTGACCGGAGCGTTCACCAGCTTCGTATTGCACCGCCAAAACTGTTGCTCGTGGCAGGCGATAAGTAGCTGACGGCACGTGAGGAGCGCTACATTAGCGCTTCACTTCACGTGAGAACCGGCCTTTAAAGGAATGCTGAGCCAAACATTTCAGTGTCCATAATAAGTGGCACACGATCTTTTCACAGGCCATCAGCTGCCGGTATGCGCGAGCACACGAAACGAAATAGACCATATGCAAAAAGAAGCGCCATCTAGTGTATTCATGATCAATCATCAGATTTCCTCCATATAGGGAGTATTCACTGGCGGCCACAGCTGTGTGCTCGGCTGCGGAGCGCGTGCTGAACGCGAGCTTCCACAGTTCTTTCGCCACGTGCATTCCGCACCACCAAGATTGCCGGTCTTGGCAGCCTATTAATGCGAGCTCGTTCTGAGCATGCGCTCTAAACAGTGAACTCAAATATGGCGGGCAGTGAATACCTCCTATTGGGGGGTTCCCGTACTGACGATTTCGCCCGAAAAACAATAGTCCCGGCAAAGTGTAAGTCGTAGAGCTAAAATATGATCACCTGCTGCAAGTCCAGTACGAACCCTTCACAGGACGTCTTCGAGAAATACCGTTCATTGACCTGGATGGCCCAGGGGGGCTATGTTGGGCTTTTTGAACTCCCAGGAGACTAGGGAGAAGGAAGTGACGTCAACAACGCAGCAAATGCAGATTGGATGTTGATTTTGTTTTCTTCTGTCAACATCCAATCTGCGTTCGCTCTAGTCGTTGACGTCACTTCCTTCTTCCAAGTCTCCTGGGAGTCCAAAAAGCGCAACATAGCACCCCAGGGGGGCTATGTTGCGCTTTTTGGACTCCCAGGAGACTTGGAAGAAGGAAGTGACGTCAACAACTAGAGCAAACGCAGATTGGATGTTGACAGAAGAAAACAAAATCAACATCCAATCTGCATTTGCTGCGTTGTTGACGTCACTTCCTTCTCCCTAGTCTCCTGGGAGTCCAAAAAGCGCAACATAGCACCCCAGTTCACTGCTTGAGTGACGAGTCTTGCGACCTCGTTGCTGACAATTCCTTTTCCTGAATTAGGCGGCCGTCTTTCTTTTCTTCTTGGATCCGAAACTAACCAGCAACCCATTGAGTGTACAAATAAAGTGCCCTAATATTATGAAAACCGAGTTAAATGCAGATGCGCCTCGTCCACAACTGGAAAATGTGATAAACCCCCCAATATGGCGGCTCCTAATGGCATGATGATGATAGCTGGCAAGGATTTCGGGCAGTTTGATACTTTAGACCCATGTTGCGGATAAAAAAAAAACAGGACGCGGGATCCGCAACACTAAGTTCGTCTGCGTTCCTCGCCGTCACCATGGCAACGAACGCCGAATGAATGGAAGCACGCACGGTACCGCCACGTGAAGCCAGCAACAGCTGACGCCATTTTACGAACGCCGTCTGCTAGCCAAAGCCGAACGCGGTATATACCTCCGGTTGATCTGACATACCGCGTTCGGCTTTGGCTAGCAGACGGCGTTCGTAAAATGGCGTCAGCTGTTGCTGGCTTCACGTGGCGGTACCGTGCGTGCTTCCATTCATTCGGCGTTCGTTGCCATGGTGACGGCGAGGAACGCAGACGAACTTAGTGTTGCGGATCCCGCGTCCTGTTTTTTTTTTATCCGCAACATGGGTCTAAAGTATCAAACTGCCGGATTTCGCATATGGCCTATCGACGTCATAATCCTTCGTTCACGCTTAAGATGACACTGAAATGTGTGGGCTCCGGGGAAGGGGAGGTTAAAGACTGGCTTTTTATCTCCACAGTTTATCTCCAACAATACGTAGATTTCCCTTGTGGAGATAAAAAGCCTGTCTTTATTCTCCTTTTGCCAGGATACCATACGTTTCACTGTCATCTTAAGGTGCAACCCCACCCTTGGCTAGTGTGATTCAGAACCAACAGATGGCGGTGGGATCGCCTTCCAGGCCTGTACATCAAGGCGAGAAATCGTGTGTGGTGGCGCTGTGATACAGTAGGGTATTTTTCTATATCCTGAATTTGACATCCCTGGCCCCTTGCTTGTTTTTCTCTGCACGAGCTTTCTTTCGAACGCGCATGGCTGCGCCAGTTCTCGTGCAAGGGGGCCAGTTGCCTACGCTCCGAGCTCAGGTCTCCAGCAAATGTGGGCAGAACAAAACGCGAAAATCGTCCTGAGCCAAATGGCGAGACACATGCACAACAAAACCACCGACGCGTTGAAAAATATAAAATTGCTTGTGCGCCGTTATCGGAGATTTCAAAGGTCAATTACACATAATTCAATGTGATCAGATTCATATTGTCACGAATGAAGGTGACGAGAGGACGAACAGTGAACTGAAAAATAAAGGTTTAAGGGGGATTCAACCACTATTTATTTGTACCCTTTTCCTCATAGATGGCGCAGAATTTTTCCGGAACAAACGAGTGCATGTTCGCAGCTGCGCATGCAGGTCGGGCGCTCGAGGTGGGCTCGGGCCACGGTATGTTCGCCGCCGATCTCGAGCTAGATCTTCTTCGCCCTGCGTCCGCCGCTGCCGGAAGCGGCCAACAGGCGGCGCGAGATACGAGCCAGTACTAAAGCCAGTACATACGTAGATTACTGTGGCTAACAAAACGTATAAGCTCTGATTTCCGAATGAATTCGATGTTCCATTCGCGTTCAAAATTATCGAAAGCACAGGGTGCGGCGTTGCGGCCGTTTGGACCATCACATTTGGCACGCAAACGTTGTTTTGCAAAAAAAAAAAAAAAGGTTTATTTTTAGAGTTTAATTTAAAGCTAGAAAACAAAGAAAAAGAGAAATAAAGTGGCAGCTTTGCACTTTCTATGTCCTACATTGGCCTGCTCTTCGTCTGAATACTGGTTTGCAAACCCGCTCCCAGGATGTGTGGAGTAAAGCCCATCTATCCTGGAAAAAATGGCGCCAATCATTTTTGTGGAAGTGCTCGAGACACGTGCCGCGCGCCACTTCTGGGAAGAACTAGAGCCACTAAATGAGCTGCGCTTAGAGTATCGGCACTCTGTTCCCCAACATTGTTGTGGGCGCCGACATTTTGGGGCTTGTGCAGAGTAGACGCAACTGCCGATCGTCACAATTCAAGAGTGCGACTTTCTCAGCATTAAATTCGGTTTTAGGAAGCTCATATAATATTGCTTTTCCTTGTCGCGAACTGTTTAAACATTTGTGGAGGGCGGAAAAGCGTTTCCTGTGATTTCAGATAAATCTTGAGATAACTGGAAACCATGATTTTAAGCCAAACAATGAACAAGTGTCATTACTCTGAAGAGTAGCTTATTTAGTGGCACTATAGAAGAACATGGCGTCTGAAACCTAGCTCAGGGCTGCGCTGTTCCGCCATGATCTTCCCTAGTGCCACTAGGTAAGCTACGCTTCAGAGTAACGACACTTATTCATATTGTAGCTTAAAATCATGGCTGCCAGTTTTCTGTACATTTATCTGAAATCACAGGAAACGCTTTTACGTCCTCCACAAATGTTTAAACGCTTCGCGACAGAGCAAAGCAATATTACATGGGCTTCCTAACACCAAGTCAAATGCCGAGGAAGTCGCACTTTTGAATCCTGACGATCGGCAGTTGCGTCTGCTCTGTACAGGCACCAAGATGGTTGCTCTGCACGCGACCTATGTAACCACGTGAGCCAGACATTCTGCGTTTATCAACGTTCAACAGCACCATGGAAGGACAGTGGGCAGTCCTTTCCTCGTTTCCTCGAAGAAAGTCAAGCCTCTGGAAGTTCGCTTACCCCAACACATCGCCGCAGGTTTGAATCGTGGGAGATAGAAGGTGGGGGAACCAATTTTGAGTCCAATGCTTACTTGCTGGTGCCCCAGCGTTGTGCGTTGAGCTGGCACATGGCACGGCACGACCTGGATTCGACCGCCATATTTGCCCGATAGTGGCGTCCCCTATAGGTCGCTGGAGTCGCGATATTACTTATATAGAAAAGATGGGCGCGTGCAGTGCATGCACTTAGTAATGTTTTGAGAAAATCTTGTTTTTTGGCCCGTGTAGATAACTTACGCATCGCGGGAAGATTAAACTCTGAAAATGGGACGCCAGCAGTTGGAATAGAGCGCGAAAATTTCAGAGGAGGCCGTCAACTGGATCAAAAGATAAAAATGAGAGAGAAGAAATTTCTCTATGAGCGACGTCCACCTGAGCCTAATATTGTCAAAACAGGAACTTACGTTGTGGACACTTTAGAATTTATTTAATTGAAAAAGATGCTGTCAGCAAAAAATTAAACAATAGTCTTTTCTTCTGCCAGGTGCATTTCACTTATATAGATGTCACATGCGTCCACAACGTTAGTTCTATTTGTTTTAACGATATTAGACTTAGGTAGACGTCGGCTGATCCACAGCACAATGGCGGAACAACCGACATTGTGGAACGTGAGAATCTGAAACTTTGGGTGATAATCAGAAATGCTGCGAGCGGGGGCGATCGTGTTTGTACCTTTGGCTTGAGCTCCCGCTGCACGAGTACTGTTGCAGCTGACGTGCAATCGAACACAGAGAGCTGACGCTTGGATCTATAATGGACCTCTTGGCGAATATGTGCTGCCCCCCAGACACGCGACTGGGTTCGAGGCTAAGTGGCGAGAAAACAACGCGCGCGCAAGGCCTCTCCCACCCGTTCCACACCCAAAACGTCAGCTACATCCTGTTCACCCATTGAGGCGCTGTGACCTAGATACGGTTCCCCCAAACTAGCCTTTGTCCCCATCGTGCGTAATCTTCCGCCCCGAAGTCGACACAACGAAACCATCTTCCCTCTCTGCTCGGCCAGAAGGAAGAGAGAGAGGGTACTGAAACTATTTACTCTCGAACCGATGTTTCTACAAAAGGTCCATTCCACAACCCGGGCGATAATAAGGAGTATTCACTGGGCGCCATCATTGTGGGTGATGTCTAGAGCGCATGGTCTGAACGAGCCCACATCAATAGGCTGCTAAGACCGGCAATCTTGAGGGTGAAAATGCGCGTTACAAAAGAACTGTGGAAGCTCGCCATCAGCACGCGCTCAACCGTCGTGCACACAGCTATGGCCGCCAGTGAATACTTCCTATAGTTCCGACAGCCGAAGGCTACACAGTTCACCGGCATGATTGCGGTGCACGTCGTAATCTAGAATGGGCGTCGTCAGTACGTTGACTCGTGTTCACCTTGTTCGCAACATCAAAACTTGAGTCTCGAGGGTCTCCAAGGCGCTCAAAGACGAGAAATGCAAGATGGCGGATTGTTTGAATCTAGATACTCTCGAACCCAGGCGCATCAAATACTCCGCGCATGCGCAGCGCGTATTTCTACAAAAGGTCCATTGTGCAGGGATTCCACAGTTTGCAACAGAGGTCAAACTTTTGAAAGTGTCTATTGAGCTTGCCAGAAGCACTCTTCGTAGCTTGAGCGTTACATGTGACTCCTGTTTTATGTTTTGCACTCCCGTACACTGAAGGAATATTTCCTCCGGACGTCCACTTCCGCTACCAATTAAGATGACATGATCGAGTGAGGAGAAGCCCAAAGATTACTCCGTGTTGAAGAGGAAAAAAAAGACACAAATGATTGTTTATTATTATGCAATGGTTTCATAAGAGCAACAATTAGAAATAACCAACACCAATAAGCCTCAAGCAAAGGACACAGTCAATCTCCGCCCCTGCCTGTTTCGATCTGGATGAACATTGTACCGGCGTGCGGTTGTATATTACTACTCCGTGGAGCACGTTAAAGACCCCAGGCTAGCGGTTGTACTGCACTGGCTATATTGCTCGTCTACAGCTCAGGGACAAGTCGCCAGTTGAGGCAGAATAACTTCAGGTTGTATAAACATACACACGAACACAAATGAAGCACGCACGCAAAGGTATCTTTGACATGCTTGCTGTCTCTCGGTGCTTGTGAAGTAAGCACGAGCGATTGTAAACCTGCCAAACATAGATTGCGTGATTCATTTGCTTGACGCGAGTCGGTGTTGGTTGTTTCTATTAGTCACTCTCGTTGGACTTGGGCACGAGCATAGCGATCCCGCAACTGCCCAGAGCGCGGCGGTACAACCGGGAGCATGCACCATTATTTCGAAGCATGCTATATCATCATCAGCATCGTAAGCTTTGATATTTGAAAAGTGAAAGGACCTTGCGGTCCCTTGTCGGTTCCCTTAGTCCAGGGCCGCCCAGATTCGGCGGGCTCGCTCAACCAGTCGCTGCTGGTGACCGAGCTCTGTGCCGGATATATGGCCACCTCCCAGGAGGAAAAGGTGAGGGAATGAAAGAAGGTGATTCCCTCACCTGGGGGGTTGGGAATTCTAAGATGGAGTGGTACACGCTAATACAACCTGTACCAGGAGTACACCGTGGCCGCGGTAGGCAGCGGTAACGCTCTTCGAAAGGCCTATAAACAGTTGCGTTTGAGAGCGCTTGGGTGTGTTTGACTGCGTTGTGGCTGCGAAAAACCAGGATATCCCTGCTTTGTATTTCACGTGCCAAGATACTCTTTGAATTGAATTCCACGCTTCATGCGAAGCATAGATGTGCAATTGACTCGCTTCCGTTTCTTGACGCAGCGCAGTCAAACGCATTAAAACGCAACTGTGTGTATGGGCATTTAAACAACCTATTATGCATGGCAATAATACTGTTCTTCAGACTCTAGTTTCGCCAGCGCTTGCAGGCATCAATATTTTCCCTGAGTCATCAAGGAACACGACCGCTCTTACTGATGTAACGCATAAAACCAAAATATTCGTTTGTAGGTAGGTAGGTATTTATTTGTGCTCGTAGGCACAGGCGCCACAGAGACGCACGGAGCCCGTACAATGAATGCCGGAGAGGCCCGTATAAGGGGTGATAATAATAATACAGTGCGATATAATGTGAGGCACTGATAATGTACAATGCGGTACCACGAAGGAGGGGTCTAAGTTGATCGCAGGTGTGTGGCAGCTTCGCGACAAAGTTACGGAACCTCGGGTCGGTCACTAATGGGCACGTTTTTTATTCTTTTTTGCAACGTTCAAGAAGTGACGACCAACGGAGCCCTCAATTGTAATCCTGCTCTGTCTATGTTTATACAACCGTAAGTTAGTCAGCTCTGAGAGTATCTGGTGTCTTTGTTAGAGATGAAAGACAGTGCAGTATACCGCCACAAGTCTGACGTCTTTAACGTGCATCACGCAATAATGAAACATGACAGCACGCCGGTACGATGCTCATCCAGACTGAAACGGACAGAGGCGGTGGATTGAATCCACGATCAGTGAGCTTTACAGCGCGAGGTTTCGCTACACGTGCTACCGATTCACGAGCAACGAGACATCGCGGTTGAATTCAAGCTCGAGAGAAAAACAACAACATCAAGAAAATCCCCGGTTTAAGGCATTTTAGTACTAGTGTCGCCATCTCGTTTAACAAGATGGAAATGAAATTAACAGGGTGATTTTATTTACACAAATACGCAAACATAACAATATTTTGCTTTCTCGTCATGGTCTTAAAATTAAGATTAGAGGCACCCCTAGTACGTACGGTCAAGCGGTTTGTCACGTTTGCCTTCTAAATAATTGTATTTTCAAAAATGCCTCAAAAAGCGCTAAAAACAGTCAAAACGGTCATATTTCAAGATTTTAGTAAAAATCTCCAGCGCTCTAAAGGAAAAATCTAAGGGCCGTACAACCTTCATTACGTTGTCATAAGTAACCTCCAAAAGAATGAGTACTATCGTGCATTCCTGAAACTCAGGTTTGTGTAGTGAAATTTGCCCATTGAGTGACGAGCGGTTGAATCCCCCTTAATCGGCGAACTTGTGCCACACAAAAAAAGAAAGAAAGAGCATCGAGGCCGCAGAAAAGCAGGCGGCAATTCGGCAGCGTAACAGAGAGCGAGAGCGAGACTGACTCGACAAGGTCGCCGACAACTGCTTATCTACAGCGCGTCACTATCTCGAAAGTTCGGCAAAGAAGGTTCGAGCGACGCGCGCTCGGGGCGAGGATGAAGTGGCACTTTCGAGAACAAGAAAGCAGGGCGAAAGTTACGTCTGATGCAAGATTGGACGCGAATCTTTTAGAAGTCCGTGACCGAGCGTTGCTTTCTCGGTTCTGCGGGCGGCAATATGACGGGCTGTCCCTTTTGTCGTGCATGTGTTTGGCTCTTTGTGGATTTCCAGGAAAACGTGATGACGTGATAGACTTGTGTTTCCAAAGTTCTAGCTTGAGAAATGAACTACCTAAAAAATCTAAACAAATTAACTATTTTTTGGGCGGTCCGGTGTCTCATTTAGGTAGCTGGGTGTTTATTTTAACCAAAAACCACGAGACTGGAAAACACAAAAAATAATACTCAGGTTTAGATGTTGAGTTTGGTAAACCCAAAGTAGGACTGGCGCGGAAGTCATAATACAAAAATGCCGAGGTTAAAAATTAACTCACAGCAATAAATGATAAGAATTAATTTTAATACGAATCCAATGATAAATGCAATGACTGGCCTGGCAAAGATTCTGGGTCTGTGGATAGCTTTTGCACATAGTTAAGCAATGTACAAGGTGTCACAAAAAAAAAAGTTTTTTTTTTTTTTTGCTGCGAGAATAAATTAGGCATCGCCAAACGCTTATTCCCCGCCCAAAGTTGGAGCTAGAGGTCACAACCAGGTGTCAAAGTTTTAGCCCGATCCGATACCTTAATGAAAAGTTTTAAGTGATTTTTTTAAAGCTCAATGGGAAAATGGCGGCCGACGGAGTTTTCGAATACATGGGGCTCTATGGTACCAGAAACCGAAAACGGGCAAAAATGGGCTCCATTTGCCCATTGAAACTTTCAGAAATCACTTATAACTTTTGAATAAGGTGTCCGTTCGGAATGAAACTTCGGCATCTGGTTGTGACCTAGCGCAACTTTTTGGCGGAGAATGAGCGTTAGGCGATGCGTGGTTTATTTTTGCGGTAAAAAAAGAACCTTGCAATTTTTTTTTTGTGACATCCTGTACCAGCTTTAATTTGGTGATTTATGCGCGCAAGTAGTGGTGTGCATAAATGAAAAAGATGCAAACGGGTAGAGTTTGACGTTGTATAAAATATAGTGTAAGCACGCACATGGTACGCTGATTAAGAATGAAACACTACATTTTACACTAGCGTTGAGCTTATCGAAAGTTAAGGGTGCATCAAAAGCTAAAGCTTGTACATATATATACTACTCAGGCCGTTATGTTTGAATGTTCATAGTACTCTATTACCCTAAGATTTGGTGTAAGTTGTCTCCTGATTGCTTACAACAGAAAGAAGGAAACATTCTATACTCTGGGTTGATAGAAAAACTCCACTTGTCATTTATCTCGGCGTCGATTATGAGTATTCACTGCCTGCCAACGGTCGCGTGCTTAGAACGAGATTTTCCCAAGTGATTTCATACAATCGCTATTGTTCTTGACAAACAACAATGTTTACCCAAGCAAGCGGTCACATGTGAAACTTGGAATATTTTGTACTGATTGTGGCACAGGTGGCAAGTTGCATAGGTTTTTTTTACAATCCACGAAATAGAATTCTCCTGGGTTACCTTGGTCTCTAATGCATGTAGCACACAAAAGAGCACGAAATGAATCGCAGTGGGAGACGAAAACAAAAATGATAAACAAGCGTGTAATCACGCGAAAACTGAGGGCATCGCACATATACAGAAGGTAAGCTTTGTTTCACTAAATATATTACCAGTAAAGTATTTGGTTTTATCGCGCGAGCGAAGCGGAACATACAAGTGCGAGCATACTGCCCTGAACTACGTACACTTCCAGTGAACAAGCGCACCATCCAAAGCACCGAGCTCGCTTTTATACCTTTTGATGCGCTCAAACCTTTGAAGACACAATTATAATCAATTCCAGTATTTCAATTATTTTTATTAAGTGCGCTTTTGTTTTTTGCGTTCACGTGCCATTTTCTTAGTAATATAATATTTTTCCAGAAGTCCGACAACTATAGTCTGTTTCATCATAAGTAAGAACCGCATAATCAAAGATGTAGACAAAAAAAAAAACGCGAACACGCGAACACACATTAAAAATGCAATGTAACGGCGCATTCAAAATTAGTCGTTAGTTTTTTAGAGAGCAGCAGTTTCGTAGGGCGACATTGTTACCCGTTGAAGATTATAAAAAGTGCAGTACAACTGTTAGCTTGGAATCTTTAACGTGCATTACGCAGTATATGGGGTACACGATCACACGACGGTAGGATGCAGATGGGCGACTGAACCCAGGGTCCCTGCTAAAGCCCCTTGATAAAGGCGTTTTTTACAAGCGCTGCCAACCATTGTTGTGGAAACGCGTAAGAGACGTGCCACGAGCGGGTGCTCCGCCGCCATTCGCTCTCAAGGGCCAGTCATTTTAGTGCTGCGCCGCCTCCAAGGGCCGCTCGAGACACGGGCCTCGTGCACTGGCAACCTTCTGACGTTACTTGAAAGACCAACGCAAACACATCGAGCGGATTTAGTTCCTGCAGGTTCTGCAGCGTGAGCTCCGTGCTTTGAACGGAGCTCGCGCCTTTCTCCACGTGCTCTCATCTGGGGCCCTAATCTGGACATTTGGCGAGAAAGCCGGCGAGAAATCTGGCGTCCGTGATTGGCCGACACCACACTTGACCTTGGCGCCGGCCAATCATAGCCGCCAGATTTCTCGCCGACTTTTCCGCCAAGTGTCCAGATTAGGGCCCCTGCGGTGCCACCAGACAGTCGGCCAACGATCCCCCACCGCACTTGGTTTAGCCTGTGAGCTAAATGAGCTACGCTTAGAGTATTAGCACTTCTACCCCCGATATTGTTGTGGGCGCCGCCATCTTGGTGGTTAGTAACAAATCAAAAGCAACTGCCGGTCGTCATGATTCAAAAGTGCGGTGTCAGGAAGCTCACGTAATATTGCTTTGCTTTGTCGCGAACTGTTTAACCTTTGTGGAGGACGGAAAAGCGTTTTCTGTGATTTCAGATAAAGCTTCAGATAACTGACAACCATCATTTTAAACACCAAGATGTGTATGAAGCGTAGCTTATTTAGTGCCTCTAGTTTAGCCCGACCGCACAGGCACAGAAAGAGAACGAACAGCTTAACCTCGCGTTCTTGGCGCTGCTTCAGAGGCTTCATCAGCCCGTAACGTTGGCTGCGTTCCGAACTAAGGTAAAGCAAAGCAAATATTCAGATCTTTTGGTTTCACAAGTCAAACCAACAAAAATCACTTAACACGCCCCAATAAAAAAAAAAAAAAAAAATTGCGGGTTTATTTTGACTAACTGGAGATAATTTGACGAGCAACCGAAATCTCAGATTGACCTCCGTCGGATGGCGGGCACCTCGGCCGATATTTAAACCCGACAAATATGGATTCATGGGCCAGCGCGTTGGCTCAGAGACACTGAGACGATTTATTGTTTTGTGTTTTGTTTTAATATCATTGCCACTTAAGAGCCACCGATGTGGTTTTTGAAATAAAATATAGTCAAACCATTCCGACGAGCATAGTTTGGTTGCGAAAATCATTTTTGCAAGTGATAAAAACATTAAAATGTTTTCGCATACGCGGCGGAATCTGAAATGGCAGAATGCATTTCATAGGCCCGTAGCTCTCAAGTTTGAGCAGCGCTCCAAGCGAGCTAAATAGAATATTTGGCTCGCGTTTTGAACGTGCCCGTCAACACGCTTCCCCACTACAGTTTTTTTATACTCCGTCCCATCCTAAGTGCCAGCGTAGCAGAGGCTACAAGAGCGAGCTCCGAGCTTGCAGTGTCCCTTCCAAGCACGCGCGCTCGTGCAGTGCGAGCATCGTTCGGGGGAACATGTTTTTGCAAGTAGCTTCAGCTTCGCTATCACGTAAAGTGAAACATACGGGCTCACGGAAGCTATGAAAGAACGCAATAAAATAATAAAGCTGAATGGGACGCTGAGGCCACGAGCTGCCTAATTCTTTTTTTTTTATTTTAGTTTTTCTTCTTTTATACGTTTTGTTATCGCGCGTCTACAGATGCAGGCAGATGGTTGCATTCAAACGTGGCACGTGCAAAATCGAACGTTACAGCGCCGCCTGGATAGTGCTGCCAGCATAACATGGTCGCGTCTTGCGGACGCGCTCGCGCTTCCTGCCCGAGAGCAACGGGTATATGGCGCCCATTTCATATGGATCGCGTCTGGCATGTGTACCGACGCACAGTAGAACGCGCGCAAAAGTAGCTGTGGTGCACCCGCAGCCTCGCGCTTGTTGTTCTCACATCTCTGGCTCGCTCACTGTGGGCATCCAGGCATCTGACATCCTGACATCTGGCACTTTTTCTGTCTTTCACGTGGCGTTCCAAGCGGTACGCGACGGAAAATGCACATCAAGCTCAGAGCCGTGTATATAAAGAGTTTGGTCAATGGGAGGCGCGGGCAAAGCCAGGGCGTGCGCCAGACTCGGAAAGAGGGCTTGGCATGCTCTCTTGACCAACCAAAAACCAAAACGAATCCCCTAGCGGTGGTAGCGAGAAACAGTTCTGATCAAAGGTTTATGTTCGTATATGGTTTTAATAAGCGCGTAACTGTGAAGTGTAGTAACTCTTCGTGGTGGAAAATAGGGTGCACGTGTTGTTTTGATCATGATCATCCAGAAGGATGTAAGAAACGAATGCGCCGCTCAACTCTGTTTTGCTCGGACAAAGTGTGACCGCTCGCACGACAGATTCCTGGCCCTCGGCGCTTGGCGTAAGGATTATGTCGATCGTTCCGCTAGTCGCACTCTTCCACCATCATTTTGGATGAGCGTGATTGAAACATCACGTGTACCATATTTTCAGTCATCGAGAGTTACTCCAATGCAGTTATCAGGTTTGTTTCTCGCGACCACCGCCAAGGTATTATTTCCGGCTTCTGGTTGGTCACATTCGAATTTCTGAAGACGCCCTGGAAGTTCACGCCCAGCCCGCTTTCGGCCAATGGCGCCTCTTCATTTGTCTCCTATACTTCCCAACGAATGGCCAAACTCTCTACATATACGGCTCTGATCAAGCTGTTCTTGAACACGTTTCGCCATCTGTATTTTATATTAAGAAACTACAACTCGCCGTAACTGAATGGGAAAAGTTTGAGGTCTTATAACATTCTTAACGTGGAATATATGAATATAACAGTTCTGGAAAATTTAATATCGAAGGATGCTTCATAATTTAATGTTTCGCTATTTTGATTAATTGAGGTGATTCCGTTTTTATAGCGCAATAAAATAATACCAATTTAAACTTTATTTTTTATTTTAAAATATACATTATCTGCACAGTTTGTTGCTTACTTTTTTATTTACTACATGCAACCGAACGCTCACGTAAATTATAGTGGACGATGGGACGTTACAACTCGAGAAATAGTTTTTTCAATATGATAGACCACATTAATAGACCACAGAGACTGTGGTCTATTAAAAGCAGAATAATTAACTAACAACTAAAAATAACCGTAATATCGAGACATTAAAGTATTGCTGAAAAGCAGCTCTTCATTTTGACATTTACTTTATAATCGTAAGATAGATAAAAAGAAAGTTATAGGCCGTCAAAAAAGCACCAAAATGTCATGCACGGTGGGGTTGCACCTTAAACCAGCTCGCCCGTCTACTCACTCTATCTTTAATCATCCTTTTCATCAACTGGTTCCGCTCTCTGCACGTGGGCTGGGCAGAAGCTTGTTCACGTGGTCCAACGACCACGCATAGCATCTACCGTGCTGTCAGCTTGGGGGGGAACGGAGTCTAGTGCTGGCCCCAGACCACGGTGTAAGATAATACTCTTCAGGTGAGGACACGGCGGGGCTGAACGCGCAGCGCGTGGAATCAGATAATGTTCGTTCGACGGGCATCCGAAAGGCTGCATTATTCCTCGGCCACCGTGCCTGCGGCTGACAGTGTCGCCGGCGGCTAAACGTCGAAACTGTGTGAGAGCGAAAAAAAATTATCTCGTTGCCATGACACCCCTGTACACCGTGGTCTTTCTGCACGAGCGAATCCCTCGCTGGAGCTCTGCGCGTGTGGAGCATGAGGCGGCACGAGCCGTCTTTGCCGTACCCACGGGTCGACGAGTCATCTGCCGGCGCCGCTTGAAACCATAGTGAGAGAGAGAAAGAGAGAGAGTGAAAAGCGAACTTTATCTGCACTGCGCGAGGAGCGCGCTGTCCTCACCTGAAGAGTATTATCTTACACCGTGCCCCAGACAGACATGTTGCAGGGTGTGAAAGGTGAACCGCACTGTCACATCAAAACGCGCTTAAAGACTTTGATTGACTACTGTTCCCGCACCACGCAGACTCCGCTTCAATCCCGACCATCATCCGGCGCTACCGTGCCATCACCTCCCTCCTAAGCTGGAACGGGGCGTCGTCGGACTGTCCGCCTCGGCGACCGCCACGCACCCCAGGCGGCACCAAGAAGTACCATCATCGCCGCCACGAGCGCCACGGCAGCAGCGGCGGCCACCACGCACACCAGGTCCCGAACCACGCTCAAAACCAGGACAACCTCCCTGAGCTCTACTCTGACGAGCCCTCGTGGGAGCCCGCCCTCAGCGAGCACAACTACGGTGAACCTGGCCCGTCCACGTCGAGAGCGGCGTTGCTGACGGGCAGCCCGTGCCAGTTCTCTAAGCCGGCGTACCAGCCTTTGTCGCTCGACTAGCGCGTCTCGACTCTGTACACTGTGGCTGTTGAATAAAGACGGCGATTCTTTTCGAACTGCGCACGGAACTTAGACGCAGGGTGTGTATTATCAGGCGCACGTCTCCGGCCTTCTTATCGGTTAATTTTGCAATCTCATTGATCGCGGAGCGATAACCGGGACCCACCACTGTATTTCTTAAACCATCGGTGACTATAGATGCACTATAGTAATTGTCGGCTTAAGAAAAGGAGACGTGGCTTATTATATTTTAAGCTTTGATGAGATGGAAGACGTACAGGAGGACATTGATCCTGTGTGCAAGGCATGCACCGCGGGAGCGCTGTTTATTGTCACACATTCTCTGGAACTGCAAAGGCATAGAGGACTTTTCACAAGATGTTTGGGACTTGCTATCAAGCGAGACAAGACCAAAACAGCTGGAAGACTGGGAGACCACCCCAGCAGACAGGCACAGCGCAGGAAGCAAATCCTGGATTCCCTGATGAGTTATATAGGCAATACTGAGATCCATCATTTCACATGACGCAATTATAATAACTATCCCGCACCCCCTCTTCCACCCCCCCCCCTTTCCTCCACACAGCCCAGAAATCCAATCCCTGCTTCCTCAAGACAAGCCACAGCCAGGCGAAGCCTTTCATATACAGGGTGTTTCAGAAAACGCAGGCCAAATCGCCCCTGCGAAAACTAAGCATCCCAGAGAAAAAAGGTTGATGCCGTGTTGGTGTCTGCCCAAGAGCCCATTCTAAAAAAAATAACGTTTAGAAAAAAAAAATTAACTTTTTTAGAAAGTAACTTTTTATTTGTTCATTTGAAGGCCATAGTTTCAATTAGAAACTTACTGGGCATCATCAATAACCCCTATATCAACCCTTCTTAGACAAGTATAAAGAATGCCGAGCATTTTACGAAGTTTTGAAAAACCCTTCAATTCTCACGCGTACTCTGGTTTCGGATTCTTATCCAAGCGCATCTTGGCGACAGCTGTCCTGCCCTGCGACGGCTGAAGCGCGGAACCAAGGTCAGCCCAAATGTCAAAGCTCAATCTTGCAATGTCATGCTCTTTCGAACAGCGAGCGAGGCGTTCCTTATCGCCTGGCCAGGCGCGCGCGCTACACTTCTTTGTTTTCAACGAGAGTGGGAAGGGAGGCGGGCGAGCGAGACTATACTTTGTTTCAGCTTAGGTCCGAGCGCGGACGATGTTATGAGCCGAAGGGCCAATCAAACAGCGCAAAAAGCGCAACGTCATGGCGTGCTCTCTGCGCTTGACTAGCCGGCGTAGGAGCACGCACAGAGAGACGGCGAATACCGGCTAGTCCTTTCAACTGCAGAGAGCACGCCATGACGTTGTGCCTCTTTCGCTGTTTGATTGGCTCTTCGGCTCATAACATCGGCCGCGCTCGGACCTAAGCTGAAACGAAGTATAGCGAATTGTCTAGCTTTGGTTCTGCGCGCTTCAGCGTCGGAGGGCAGGACAGCTGCCCCCAAGATGCGCTTGGATAAGAATCCGAAACCAGGTACGCGTCAGAATTGAAGGGTTTTTCAAAGCATGTG